>LOJH01013178.1:5941-18794 GCA_001685095.1 Ellobius talpinus | reverse complement strand
AGCTAGTTCCAGGACAGGCTCCAAAGCTACAGAGAAACACTGTCTCGAAAAACCAAAAAAGAATTGAAAAAAAAGAAAGAAAGTATGATGGGAAGAGGCCAGACAGAGTCCTACTGAGGGGAAAATTCACAGCTTGGGGGTGCATAAGCAAGGAACAAGTGGCCTGGGCTATTGATAGCCCTACCACATTAGCCTTTGGTTGAGGTCCCTGGAATGCTGACGATGGGAGACAAGGCCTATCAAGAGTGAGAGAAAGGCACCCTGGAGACATGGCTGCAGCACCCGGCTCTATCACCTCTATATGTCTGAGGCGAAGGGAAAGACTTTCATGACAGAGTTAGGGCTAAGCAGGAACAGAAGCTCAGCTAGGCAGCCTCGCCCCTGAGGCCAGAGCTCACCCACTGGGGCTCCAGGGTGCCCTCCTTGGAGTGGCTAATTTGCAAAGCACTTCTGAACAGGAGGGCTAGAAATCCAGGTGCTAAAGGCTAAAGCTCAAAAACAGGAATGTTTGTTGAAATCTCAGCCCAAGATAGGTCAGTGGTGCACACACCTTTAATCCCAGCACTCGGGAGGCAGAGGTCGATGAATCTTTGTGAGTTCGAAGCCAGCCTGGTCTACAACTAGAGTTCCAGGACAGCCAAGGCTATACAGAGAAACCCTGTCTCATCCCCCACCCCTCCAAAAAAAGAGAAAGAAATCCTAGTCCAAAGCTGGCATGGTAGTGCATGCCTGTAATCACAGCACTCAGAAGGTGAGGCGGGAGGATTATGAGTCTCAGGTCACCCAGGGCTCCATCTGATACTTTTAAAAGAAAGAGAACAACCAGCGNNNGGGGGGGGGGGGCTTTTCCTGGGGAAGAATATTCCTCCACGTCAGCATTCCTTAGTTGCCCTTTGTCTGGCTTTAGGCCCCCTGAAATCACTCCCTTCCGTGTTAGCATGCCTGTTGGCACCATCTTGTTCAGGTCTTGCTTAGGCCACCATGTTGATGAGACTTCATGGGTGTAGCTTCTGACATTTCTAGGAGACACAATCTCAGAACAAACTTCCTGTTCCTCTGGCTCTTAAAGTCTTTCCATCCCTTCTGGGTGATCCCCAAGCCTTAGATGTAGGAGTTGTGTTGTAGATGTATCAGTTGTGGCTGGGCTCTGCAAGGTCACTTGTTCTCTGTATTGATCTGCTGTGGTTTCTGCAGTGGTCTCCATGTGTTGCAAAGAGACATTTCTTAGATGAGGGATGAGAACTACACCTGTCAGTGGGTGCTAGGGAAAAGATTTGGAATGTACTTAGGGATTATGCGGGTTTAGTAAGGGATGGTGGCAGGTTCTCCAAGACCCATCACTAGCCCCGAAGAGTTGGCTGTTTCCTAAGTAGTCTCCCTGAAACTGTGTAATACAAGTAATTTATTGTAACATTTACTCATAAAGCATCCACATGGTGATAACTTATTCAAGGGAGTTCTGCTTTGTACGGACAAATACGGTTGTTAGTGTGAATGAGGGGCACTTGTGGGGATTTGGTCTGTCCAGTGTGTGTATCTCTGTTAGAAGTTGTACATAAGTTTTCTTACCCCATAATAGCTAGGGTGTAATAGAGCCTGTGGGGGTTCTTCTCCACTTAGGAAGTATAGTGGACGGTTTGATGTCAATGTGACACAAGCTAAAGTCACCTGAGAGGAGGGAACCTCAATTAAGAAAACGCCTCCTTAAAACCCATAAGATTGAATTGTAGGCAGGCCTGTAAGGCATTTTCTTAACTTTTGATTGATGGGAAGGGCCCAGGCCATTGTGGGTGGTGCTATCCCTGGGCTGCTGGTCCTGGGTTCTATAATAAAGCAGGCTGAGCAAGCCTGCAAGGAGCACCTCTCCAGGGCCTCTGCGTCAGCTCCTGCCTCCAGGTTCCTGCCCTAGTTGAGTTCCTGTCTTGACTTTCTCCAGTGATGAACAGCAATGCTGAAGTGTAAGCTGAATAAACCCTTTACTCCCAGCTTGCTTTTTGGTCATGGTGTTTCATTACAGAAAGAGAAACCCTGGCTAAGACAGGAAGGGGACAGGTATACCGGAATAGGTGGTCCTTGCAAGCAGTAGCTTTAGGACCCAGTCCTGGCTGTCCTGGAACCCACTCTGTAGACCAGGCTGGCCTCGAACTCACAGATTTGCCTGCCTCCTGAGTGCTGGGATTAAAGGCGTGCGCCACCACTGCCCTGCTGGTCTAATGGTTCTTAATTGGGGATGCACTCCAGAGTCACCTAGTGTAATAGCCATCACTATAGCAACGCTTCCTACCAAGTGACCCTTCTCAGGACATAAAGTGAGAAGCTTTATTTATGTATTTATTTATGTATTTATTTATGTATTTATTCATGTATTTATGTATTTATTTTAGTTTTTCTTTTCAAATCAGCCGAGCTAAGTAATGAACTTGACTAGAATTGGTGGAGCCCGGGTCTAGCGTGGGGGCTGGGTTTGGAGTTGTTCTGTATGTTTCTCATTTTGGGAGCCAGGCTGCCTGAGCAAAGCCTTTCATGAGAAATAGCAAGAATGCAAGAGGAAGGTGTGGAAGTGTGCGTGCCTCTTAAGTCCTTGGCTTGGAACTGGCACCGTGTTGTTTCTGATTGCACTCATCTGAGCAAATGAATGACGTGCGTGAGTCAAACACATGGGCATAGAGGAGTCCCTCTGCCTGCAGGGAGTCATGACACAGGTAGAGGAGAAATGCCCTCATCTGCCACACTGGGGTGTTTACTGCAGTGATTCCTGGGTCCAAGCCTCTGAGCAGTTGCCTGCATTCTACAAGCTGCCCTGATGTGTGTATTCCCACACACAAAAGACTGTGTCGGGACAGTGGGACTGGAGGCTTCCAGTAGAAGAATAACAGTACTGGACTTGCAGGATGGCTGGGGAAGCAGGTATCTGTGGAGCCTGGGAACTTGAACCTATCTCCAGCTATGTGACAAACTTCCATAAAATATGGTGGCTTAGGACACCAACTTATTGTCATCTCTGCAGACCTCAGGCAGAGGTCATTTAGCAGGGCAGCTGTGTACCGTGTGATAGTCTCTCAGATGCAACCACCTCGAGACTTGCTGGTGCTCAAAACCCAAGGTGACAGGTGCCCACGAAGAGCAAATGCTGCTGGCTGGCAGAGGGGGCTCAGCTGGAGCTAGTGGATGGCAGCCACACCATGACCAAACCTAGCTTGGGCTTGCAGCATGGCAGCTGGGTTCTCAGAGGGGATGCACAGTAAATGAGCGTTCACCGAAGGAGAAAAGAGCGGCGCATCCTCCAGCAGGCTGGACCCAGGCTTTTGCCCAGCCTCACTCCTACCTCTTCTCCCTCAGCCCCTTTCCTGGTCAGAGACAAGGCGGTAGGTGAAGGAACCTCGACTTTATCCTTAATCCACTTCTACCTGCTTTACGCCTGTTTAGGCGGGCACTCATCTAGCTGGGCTGCTCTCAGTCCTTCAATCCCAACTTTGTTTAATCACCAATAAAAGTACTCATTTTTCTGTTTTCCCTTTGTTTGTTTTTGAGATGAGTGAGAATCTTCAAACTGTTCATATGACATCCACTGTCCCCTAGGTCTTCCTGAATTCTGTGCTCACAGGGCCATCACTGACCCAAGGGATTCCTGGGCAGCGGTGGGTAATTTGCTTTAGCTGTTTTAATCAGCCACAGCTGGGCAAGGCAGTGCAGCGGGAGGGGCTGCAGTCTCAAGGGAGATTTAGTCAGAATGGACATAGTCATTATGCTTGGATCCTTAATATCTCCCTGGAGCAGTGGTTCTCAACCTTTCTAATCCTAAAATGCTTTAATACAGTTCCGCACATTGTGGTGACCCCCAACCATAAAATTATTTCGTTGCTACTTCATAACTGTAATTTTGCCGCTGTTATATGTCATAATGTAAATATCTGATATGCAGGAAGTCTGATATGCAGCCCCCAAAGGGGTCTCAACCCACTGCCCTAGGGCGTATGTATTAAAGTCTTGATCCTAACATAGTGCTACCAGAAAAAGATGAACCTTCAGGAACTGATCCCTATTGGGAGGAACTAGGTCACAAGACGCATCCTTCCAACACACGTTCCAGTAATGGCTCTTTCTTTGGACCATCAGCTCCTGAATAATGACATAGAGACTTCTTATTAATTATGAAAGCTTAGCCTTAGCTCAGGCTTATTCCAAAGTAGCTTTTAAAACTTAAATTAACCTATGTTAATCTGCATTCTGCCATGTGGTTCATTACCTCTCCTCTCTACTGTACGCCTGATTTCCTCTGTATCTTATTGGCGAATCCCTGGCATCTCCATTTCTTCCCAGAGTTCCTAGCTCTGCCCAGAAGTCCCACTTATCCTCCTGCTTGTCTCTTTATTAAGCCCATCAGAAGATGCCTTAGGCAGGCAAGGAAGGACAGAGACACATTTTCGCACAGTGTGATCCAATATCCTGCAACATGCTCCAGTGACCTACTTTCTCCACCTGGACCCCTATCTTGGAAACTTCCCCAGAAGGGGGATATTGGGATACTGGCTCCTCCTTTCTCTTTGCTTCCGGGCCACTATGAGGTGAGCAAACAGTTTCCTTCACATAGGCTTCTACCAGGGTGCTCTGCCTCATCATAGGCCCAAAGACAACAGAGCCAAATGACTAAAGCCCCTGGAAGAGCAGGCTCCAATACATCTTTTCTTCTAGAAATTGATTTCCTCAGGTACATATTTTGTTACACCAAGAGAGAGCTCACTCTGCAGTTTCCAGGACTGTGACTTCTGTTTGGTGTCTGTGTGAACCCTTGGAGGGAAAGGTGGGTCACAGTGACTCCAGAGGCATCAGTTCAGCAGAGGAGCTGTGTCCCTCACTCAAGACTCATGGGGAGGACAAAGGATAGACAAAGAGACAGAGAAGGAAGACTCCTCCTGAGAGAACAGAGAATGGATGATGTGGGACGTCCTTCTGTATATGTGTTGCTTTGTAGGTTGCTGAATAAAGCTGTTTTGGCCAATGTCTTAGAGTGAAGCCAGGTGGGAAATCAGAACAGAGGTAAAGAGAGTGAGAAGGTAGAACAAGGAAGACACCATGTAGCTGCTGAAGGAGAAGGACACTCCAGAACCTTAGGAACCTTACTGGTAGGCCACAGCCTTGTGGCGATACACAGATCAATAGAAATGGGTTAAATTAAGATGTAAGAATACGCTATAGGAATACGCTAGAGTCATTGGCCGAACAGTGTTGTAATTAATATAGTTTCTGTGCGATTATTCGGGTCTGAGCAGTCGGGAAATGAATGAACAGTCTCCATTTACAAACCGAGCTACAGAATAAGCCAGGGTGAAATGGGATGTGAATAGTCAGGGGGATGTGTAGGGATGGCTCCCCTCATCCCCAGACCATTTGCCATCAAAGACTGAATCTCTTTGGAACAGTGGATTTTGTACAGGTAGGACATGCCTTGATCATACCACCCCTTCAAGGTTTCCTTTGGTTCTGAGATTATGGTTATGAGATTATTGTGGTTATGAGAAGTCACATGGTTCTGTTCACAGGGACAGAATCCCAAGTCACCATTCTGAAGTCCCCTGACTTGGCCTTGGAAGGCAGTCATAGTGTCATACATGTGGTACCACCTTCTGGGGTTAAAGTGATCACTGTCTTACTAAGCTGGCATCCCTTCAGAGCTCAGTTTTATTGTCACTGTTACTTAAGGATGGTGAACGCCTGGTTTCACCAGGTCAGGGACTGGCAGAGGCAGTCAGTGGCATGTGTGGGAAAGTCCGCATCCAGTTCAGGGAAAGTCCGCATCCAGTTCAGGCTATTCTTCTCAGAACGGTAGCTCTCGGGCATAGGTGGAAATCAACACTTCTAGACTGAGTTCCAAGGTCACCATTATGTCACATGATGTCACAAGCTATTTGGAAGCTTCAAGACTCATTTTCCCTATCTGTAAAGTGGGCTGAGTCAAGTTGTGGGGCTATCCCACCACACTCCGCATGCTACCCCTTCTCTTAGGTCATGTGCTCCTTCCCAACTCGTACTTGGCTGAGGTGAGGCTGCCCATCAGTCTGGTCATAGGGCTGGGTATCTGGCTCAGGCTGGACCAGTTTGAACTACTACAGTGATTTTCAGGAATGAGCATACAATTCAAACTGAACCAGTAGGAGTTCTTTCCCAGGGTTTCTCTCACAGATGCTGGGGGAGAAGAGTTCTCTTATCCTCAGCAGCACGCCTGGAATTCCAGCTCTCAGGGGACAGAGGCGGGAGGGTTTGTAATTCAAAGCTAGCCCCGGCTACATGAGACCCCCCACCTCAAAAACAAACAAACAAACAAGCCCCAACAGCTCTCGGTTTACACTCTTCCCCAGGTTGTTAGTCTGAAGCTATCCATCACCTGTCACCCAACACTTGGTCATGTGATCCCATGAAGTTCCTTTTTGCTTGAGCTTGTCTCGGTTCACTCAAATCTCTTTACCTTACAACCAAAAGCTCTCAAAGGAAATATTACTTTTAAAGGAATAAAAGTCGCTTTTGCTACAGGCCTGCTGTTTACCTGGCTCTGTGCCAAGTGCTGGCAGACATCGGCTCCTGATATCGATTCATCTTTCATGTGTGTGCATAGGGGCACTCCCTTATACCCTATCTCCTTGAGGTAGGATTTGTCTTGGCATTGTTTGGTGAATCTCTGGGTATCTGCAGAAGATGCATAGATGCCTAATGACAGCCCCTCAATGAGACACCTTAGAGTGAAGCGTGTGGCATCCATTGTGAACTGAGTGGGGTATCAGTGCAGGACTATACCTCTATCCCTTGCACCTGTTATTCTTTAAATTAAAAATTATATATTTATGTGCATGAGCATTTGATTGTATGTCTGTCTGTGCACCACATGTGTGCAGTGCCTGTAAAGACAGAAGAGAATGTAGGAGCTCCTGGAAGTGGAGTTACAGGTAGTTGTGAACTGCCATGTGGATGGTAGGAATTGAACTTGGATCTTCGGGAAGAGCAGCCAGTGCTCTTAACTGCTGAGCCATCTCTTCAGCCCCTAATGTAATCTTAACAATTTTTTTACTTTACATTTTTATTACTTTGTGTGTGTGGGGTGGGGGCTTAGTGCTTATGGAGGTCAGAGGACAATTTTTTGGAATCAGTTTTCTTTTTCTACCACATAGGTCCTGGTGACTGAATTCAGGTGGTCATGCTTACTCAAGCACCTTTAACCACTGAGCCGTCTCACCTATTGCTATTGTTATAGCTAGCTCCAGAGTCTCTTCCCATGTGTGAAGGGAGGGAGGGAGTGATGGAGAGCTTTCTGCTTCTGCTGGAGTGGCGGTGAGGCCTCCTCTGGGATCCCACTGGCTGGTGCAGGAAGAAGGGACAGGTGTGCCTGAGGGTGTGGCCAGGAGCCAGGAGCTGGAGTAGCTGAGGAATGGCAGAGAAAGAACTCAGACTCGGGAGCCAGGCACTGGCCTCAGGGAGATTCTATTATCTCAAAATAAATAAATAAAAATAAGAGGGAAAACAGAAAAATGAGTACTTTTATTGGTGATTAAGCAAAGTTGGGATTGAGGGCCTGAGAGTAGCTCAGTTAGACGAGTGCCCAATTAAGCAAGTCTCAAGCATCTACTCTGTAGATGAAGATGACCTTGGACATCAGATTCCCCTGCCTCTACTTCCTGTGTGCTGAGACGACAGATGCATGCTACCACACTCGGTTTGCATGGTGCTGACAGCCTTGGGTGATGCATGCGACAAGGCCATCTTTGCCTCAGCAACCTCCCCGGTTGGAAACCAGGTAGTAGATGAAGGAGCCTTGGACATTAACCTTAAGCCACTTCAACCTACTTAAGGTCTAGCAGCTGGCAGGCAGTGCCAACCCATCTCATGTCACGGTGTCTGGGAGTCTGCCACTTTGCTTCTGTGTCACAAATGCAACCAGAAAAGTCGGCTATGCTGCCAGTGAGCTCTGGAAGAAGCTGGTCTGATACCCGAAGAAAGATAGAGCTACTGGGGGTCTGGGACGGGCGTGTATGGGAGAGATGGGCTTGGCTCCATTGCAAGTAATGGAAGTATAATGATGCGCCAATGGAAGGGTTGCTAGCTCCTACTGTGGCCTGCTGAGCAGGTCGCGGGGGATGCTTCAGATAAAGTGAGTGTACCGCACAGGAGTCCACGCACAGCTTGGGAGTGAGGACAGGCACATGGGCAGCAGCCCTCTGTGCAGTAGTCCCGGGGATGCTTGGTTCACAGCCTAGCAGTAAGTCTGGGAAGATGACTGTAGAGTTCCACTCACAGCCGAGGAGACTTAGGGCCAATGAATGAGCGGCAAGCACTACCATTTCTCACCTTCTCTGCATCTAACATCCATGGCAGGAAGAAGGTCTGGGCAAGCGATGATATATTTTCTGTGCTAGGAAGAGGGATTGCCGGGGCACCTCTCCTTTCTGGGCTAAGCCCAGGCTTTGTGCTTACCTTGATAAATGCTTAATTTGTTGTAATCTGTCTGTTCTGCCACAGGGTTGGCAGCTCTGGTTCTGTAGAGCACATATCGTATAATTCCAGGAGTTAGATGCCACAAACCTGGCTGTGCTAATTAGCTCTTACATCATACTTGAGAATAAGACAAATAAGAATTAAAGCAGGAGATTTGTTTGGCTCATGATTCAAAAGGCTTGGATCTATGATGACTTGGCTCTGTTGTCTCCGAGTCTGCTGTGAAACAGGACACCATGGTGCAGAGATGTGGAAGAAAAGAGGAACTGCCGTCCTGGTGGCCAGGAAGGGTGCACAGTAGAGAGATCCCAAGAGCACACCATTGGTGACCTACTGCCCTCTGACAGTTGAGTACCTTGCCTTTAACATTTGAACTTTGGGAGCACCCCATATGCTAACCAGAACACAGGGTACCTGGGCAGTAGACAGTGGTGGCCAACCACAGGCTCGGCCAACTAACAGTGGGTTTGAAGTCTGCTCTTGGCTACTTTCCTCAGAAATCCCATCATTTACCCCTCACCCATTTCCTCATCCACAAAGCAGAGATGGTACTATTGTTTCATCTCTCCTGGGGTTTCCCTGACCACGTACAGACCCCTGGACAGAACCTCCATGCCTGGAAAGGCAGCTTCCCATGCTTCCATCTCCATATCTGATTCATTACCCTCTGTGTCCAGTTCTGCCTGGCACATGGGACCAGGTGCCATCTGTCAAGGGCCTGGTAGGGTCATCCTGAGGACAGCAAGGACTCCTGGGAGATGGGTAAGCAGGCAGTTGTTTCTTTCCTCTGTGGCTTTCTGCTCCATCCCTCCTGGTCCTCATGCTTTTCCATGAGTTCAGGGAGGAAATGGTGACCATGGACCATCCAGCAGGCCAAAGGGATCATTGTCATTGTCTCTCACCACTGATTCTTTTTAAGACAGGGTTTTACTTTGTAGCCCTGGCTGGTCTTGACTTTACGATTCTCCTAACTTAGCCTTCCAAGTGCTAAATTACATGCATCACCATACCTGGCCACATTTTTAAGAAAATTAGTTGCCAAAAGTTTTTAATTTGCAAATTGTACCTGGAAAGTGTGGCAGTGCCATCCCCTTATGCTGGGCATGACTCTCATTTGCCCCCAAGTCTACTTGGCTCCTCTCCTAGGGTGAACCCAGGATAGACCTGCTGATGGCTGCCTCACTGGCTGGGCAGTTAGTAACTGTGTCAGGCTTTGCCTATGCAATGGGCGTCTGTCACCAGTCTACAGAGTGCCCCCTCCATGTGCACACTGGAGTACCATCTCCAGACTTTCTCTTTCTTGCTTCCCCAGCCAGCCAGGCTGCTGCCTTGCTTTGGGACGCAAACATACACGTTATTAGAAGCCCAGATCAAAGGCGGCACCCCACTGCCTGCCTCTCAATGGACCCTTTGTGCAGAAGGAAGCCAGTGAGAGTTAGGATCCAAGGAGACAGGGAGGGGTGGAGGGGCTCTGCACAAAGATACTTGTCACTCGGAGAAGTCTTCGGAAGATGATGTTGAAAAGGCGCCAGGTGGAGGCCGGGCGGCTTGCTGCTGGGAGGTGCAGATGGACAGTCCTTGCCTCTGGTCCCTTAGGGTTTCCCAGGCGAGAGATGACCGTGCTCTGGAGCAGGAGCATCAGCCTCCATCTGCTCTCCTGCCCTCACTGAGCCGCTGTGACAGCCGTCCAGACTCCTTGCACTTGCAGGATGGCACAGTCAGATGATGCAAAGCGATGGTGGGGGAGCCTGGAAATGCTGACGGGCAAGGGTGCATGGCATCCTCTCTGGCCAGGTGGGCCTTTTCCTTCTGCCATTCATTCCATGGCAAACCCACTCTGTGCCAGGCCAGACATGGTGTGAGGTAGGCGCAGAGGGGATGAGGTTGGATCAGGACCCCCCATGGCAGTGGGATGCTGGGCATCACAGGGAGCTGCCCTCCTCCCCATCTGTCCCTTGCCAAATGCTGAGGTCACACACAGGTTCTCATCTATCTCTATGGAGGACAGAACAAAGCACTGCTTTGAGAGCTCAGCTCTTCTTAGAACTTGCCTGCCAAGGGTGCTGCGGAGGCGGGAGGGGGGTGTGGAGAGCAGGTTTGGGAAGGGTCACCAGGAGTGGACTCCGTAAGGACCGAGGGAGGGCTGAGAAGCTCGAGGCTAGGAGATGGATGGGAAGAAGGGATGAGAGGATGAGCAGTGACTTGCAGCCCCAGGCTCTATGCCTGGCTGTCTTTGCTCTGTCCCTGCCCACTCACTCCCCAGGGATTTCTACAGGCTAGGGTCTTGCTTTATGACACCTGCTGGCAGCCGGCAAGATGGCTTGCACCTGAACTCTGCGGTTCCAGCTGTCTGTCTGTCGATCCCTGGACTCAGACCCCTCCTAGTTCTCTCAGAATAGTTTGCTCCTAACAAACTATTGCTGCAACTGGCTCCGCTGTGCGTGTCCCATCACTCACTGGCAACCCCATTCATCCAGTTGCTCAGTCTCTAAGTTTTGAATCTTCCTTAATTCTTTTCTCCTCTTCCTCTCTCCCCAGGTCTTTTACGTTAGTTGATCTTGTGGCCTCTAACTTCCCAGAATATTTAACAAACAATTTCTTCCATCCCCATGGTTATCACTTTGGTCTAAGCTACCATAGTCTGACCTCTTGCTGTCACCTCTCAATCTAACTCCTCTCAAGTGGCTGCTGTCTTGTTTGAGTAAAGCTAACGTCCTTGCTGTGGCCCGGAAAGGACTTGTGATCTTCCTCTGTCCCCTTCAATTTTGTATTCTTGACTTCAGAGCCTATGCCCCTCTTTGTTAGTTATCCCCAAGTGTTCACAGTCTGTTGTGACTTCAGGGCCTTTTTATGTGTTGAAATCTGGTTTCTCAATCTCTTGTCCTCAGTTGGGCACAGAATTAGAGGAGACGATGAGATGTATATAGGGAGGGTTAGAGGAAGCCAGGGGATGCATGGGGTAGAGGATGGTGTCCTCTTTGAGTATGGAAGCTTTAAAAATGTATTCATTATTATTCTGTGGGATCATCAGGGTTGTGCGACTAGTGTTTTACTCACCAAGTTATCCCACTGGCCCAAGGGTCTGGTTTTTATTTTTATTGTTTTTGCCCACTTTGACCTGTCTACGTAAAATCATGAGGCATGTCCTGGCATGACTTCTTTTTTCTCACTTGATTTTTTTTCCACTTTATATTTCACTTACTTACCTGGTTATGATGCATTCCTCATTAGCCAGTGCCTTTCCATCCATGTCGTACATACGCAGCTCTGGTAGAACTGAGGCATCCAGTCATCCTCACTGCACAATGGAATTAGGGAAAGAGAAGCACATGTGTCTCTTGGTCTGCTATAGATCCCAGATGAATGTGAGGTTCCAGAAAGGTGAACCATCTACTGGGGTCTCAGACCATGCCTCTATGTGAGTGGAAGCAGGACTGGCAGCTAGGAGTGTGACAGAGGCAGGAAGGGACCCCACTAGTACAAGATCTTAACAAGGACTTGGGACACAGGGCACATGTCCCATACAAGAAGCCTCAGTGTTTGATGTCAGTCTAACGAAGAATGACTGACAGGCTTGTAGGGGTTTAAGATCAGAACACAGACAAGATGGTGGACCATGACAGTCATCTGTGCGTCTGTCTCAACAAGTCTCCACCTATGTTAGTCAGCCTTCAGTCACCGTGACAGAATATTGGACAGAAGCAACTTAAAACAAAGAAAGATTTCTGAGATTTTATTTTCATGGTTATTTGACTCTAAGCTTCTGGGCTTATGAGGGCCAGAGGGCATGGTAGGGGAAGCTATTTACCATGTGGCATCCAGAAGCAAACAGGAAGAGCTGGTCCCTTCAGAGGCATGTCACCAGTGACCACCCCTCACATCCTATGTCTTCCAACTAGGCCCTCCTTTCCCTCCAGCCATGAGTGCAACTATGCACCTAATCACTTCTCAAGAGCACCACTAGAGACCATGTCTTTGACATGGGAGCATCTTTTAGGGGGCCACACCACAGCTAAACCCCAATATCATCTCTGTTCCTATCCCTGCTTCCTCTCCATGCTGTTTTCCCCATCAGCCTACATGGTACCCAGACAGCTGTTGCTGTCCCTGGCTTTTCTATGCAAATGCCATAAAAAGATCTCCATTGGTCAGGCTCATGGGTGAGGCATCCAATCAGCTATGTCCAAGGAATGAAGAGTTAGATGGAGTCAACATGGGGGCAAGGGCCATCCAAACCCCTGTCTGTGGGATGGAAGGAGGAAGAAACTGAGCCAGGAGGGAGAGCTGGTGGTTCAGGCCAATTGCTGGTGATCTCTGCAGTGAGAGTCTATTATTATTATTATTATTATTATTATTATTATTATTATTATTA
>LOJH01013177.1:19228-39088 GCA_001685095.1 Ellobius talpinus | reverse complement strand
CCCTGCCTCTAAGAGTTCTTCGTAGAAGAAGAAGTTGACAGCGTGCATTGGGAAGAAGGGCAGACGGAGTGAAGAGACAGACCAAGACCTGCTGGCAAAGGAGGAAAGACCTTGTGAACTGTTTCCTAAAGGCCAAGGTGAGACATTAAGAGATGGTAAGCAGAACATGAAAGTTTTCTCCTATTCCTTGAGAGTTTAAAAGTAGTTATTGATAGGAAAATAACTTCATATATGCTGTATCACGAGTTTTCATGTTGGTGACCATTACCAATTGGCACTCACAAATGGACCCTAAGAGTCTCATAGTAGTGGATCGGTCCAACTGCCCTGGCAACTCTACAGGTGAACTGACTACGTCTGAATTTGAAGTTGTTACATTGTTGACCTCACTCAGCATCCTGCCATATGCAAGGAAGATGGGTAGACTATTTGTTTTGGGATACAAGATGATTTCTACCCGTCCGTTTTCCCTTCCTTCTCTTCCTTTGTTATCAATGTCATCATGAAAAACAGTGACCACTGAACAGTAACATAAGCTAAATACTATGCTAATCACTGCTTTGCATATTTTTCTCCTTCACTCTTGACTGAACCCCAATAAGTAACCCTAACAGTTAAACAAATGGGTAATGATTGTTTAGTCGGCACGGCGGGAATGCAGAAGTGTTCACAGTAGCTATGCATTGCCACTTCACCCATAAACCATGGCTTACATATTTTCATGGGTCCTAGTCTACACTAGGAGAGACCCAGCCATTAGCAACGTTTACATTTAGCTCTCACAACTTGAAACATAGAAGGGGATAGCAGAAGGTCAATCAAACAAAAGTTAAAAGAGACATTTCAGATTCTAAGTAGCCTTTTAAGAAGAATCCACGGAAGAAACAAATGGTGCCATTTACTGATAGTTTATTGAAAGTCAGCTGTTAGGTGCAACTTTGTGACCTGGGTTATTTTCAATGAACACAGCCATGCACACTCCTACTTGCAGATACCAGCACCAACACTCTGAAAGACTTAGGTCATGCAGACAGTATTCGAACACTATTCTACCTCAAGCCCATCAAAGCTGCAGGCATCTGCGTGGGTAGGCAGCATAGGGGAGATTGGGAGCTGCTGCTGCTAACACCTACCCTAGGGGCTTCACTGGCAGGATCTTGCCCTTTCCCTGGTCTTGGTGCCAACTCCAGGATGGTTTTGGAAGGTTTAGCCTTAGTTTTACAGTGGAGAAATTTACTTGCACACCAACCAGCTATTTTCAAGTGTGTGTGTGTGTGTGTGTGTGTGTGTGTGTATGAAGAACTTCTGTCCTATGTAGGTGTTTTGAAGGTGAATAGAAGTCTAGGCCTTATGTACCAGACTTTTTCTTTAGGCCACCAACAAGCTCCCAAATTATAACATGGAGACTTTATATTAGTTATGAATGCTAGGCCTAGCTTAGGCTCATTTCTGGCCGGCTCTTTTAATTTAAATTAACCTGTTTATCTTTATCTACTTTTTGCTTTGGGACATTTTACCTTTTCTTTCTGTTTGTCTTACTTTCCTGCTTCCTCCAGTATCTGTCTGGCTTGTGGCTGCCCAGTTTCTTGCCCCCGGCATGTCCCCTGCTTTCTCCTCATTCTCTTCACCTTCTTTCTCGAGCCCAGATTTCTCTTCCTCTTTATTCTCTCTGTCTGCCAGCCTCGCCTTGTCCTCTTCTGCCTAGCTATTGCCTGCTCATATCTTTATTAGACCAATCAGGTGCCATAGGCAGGCAAGGTAAAACAGCAACACATCTTTTTACAATCAAATAAATGCAGCAAAAACAAATGCAACACACACCTACATCATTAAACAAATGCAACATACACCTACATCATTAAACAAATGCAACACACACCTACATCATTAAACAAATGCAACACACACCTACATCATTAAACAAATGCAACACACCTTCATAGAGTTAAAGTAATATTTTGCAGCATAAACAAATTTAAGACATCTTTAAATAGTTAAAATAACATTCCATAATAATAAATTTAGCAACAGTCATGTGAGATGGTTATGTCAGAGTCATCCCTGCCCTCTGTGCTCTCCGTTTCCCTAAGGACTGGAGTTCTCATTCTTCCCTGTATCTAGGTTATGGTCTAGCACTATTTTCCTGGTCTTCTCTTCACCCATTCCTTCAGCACACCCCTTGGCGCTGCCACACTTATTGGCATTTATTCCTCGTGGTTGGGATGATGCTATTGGTCTTTATAGATGAACAAAGGTAGGTGGTGGCAGAGCTGGATGGAGAGCAGCAGTGGTTCCAGACCTTGATGAAAAGCACTGAAAACCAGATGCCAGGAGTAAAGGAGAAAAGGAAACTCACAGTTCCCACGTTTCCATGTTTTTCTGGGTAGTCTTCCATCCTTGCATCAGAAAAATCACTCCTTTGTTCCCTTCCTAGGACTTACTGCATTGTCTTTAAGCATTGACCCCAGGAATATGCAAACCAGCTCCCTGCATCTTAACTTGGATGAGGCCATTGGAAGGCACTATGTATTTCTAGTGGGCTTAGTCGAATGTCTGTGCTCAGCTCCCATGCACTGGCTGAGATGTGATATTAAGATCTAAATAAACAAGAGTTCTCTGTCAAGATTTCCCCAGATGCTATTCTTAAGGGCAAGTGGGCACTTGGAATATTCCAACCGTGTTATTAGGTACCTCCAATTCTCTAAGGTTTGGGCTAAAAGTGGGGACACAGATAAATAAGATATATCTTCCTCCCTTCAGAAACCCAAAGATAGGCACACAAAGAGATCATTTCCGTTGACTGTGGCAAAAACCTTAGAGTGATTGGATCAGATGATTCTGCATTGGATTAAAGTAACTGAGGATTCTGATTTTTTTTAACAGACATAATGGGTGATTTTTACGCTCACTGAAGTTTGAGAAAGATCACTCAAGTGGTAAGGAAAAAATTGTCACTCTAGCCTAATTATTTTTTATGTAAGAATTATATGTCTGTTCATTTGAGATAATGGATGCTTCAGCTTAAAATAATTGCCAAACAGAAAATTAGTACCAGGTATTAGTCATTGCTCACTCTGTTCCAGGTATTAATAGCATGCTACTCGAGCTCAGCTTATTCTACCAATGGTTTTGTGGCACAGACATTTCCACCTCATTTCAAAGGTGGTGTCCAAGAAAGTGACAGCAACCCTAACCAAGTCACCCTAGAGATTCTTCCGTCTCTGTGGTGCAAACCTAGACAGCTGCCCATGGTCTCCCGAGGAGCTCAGCTCACAAATGTCAAGGCTCCCATCTGGTAGAAAAAGAGCACTGGTGGGCAAGTCAGTCATGTATTCAGTGTGTGACAGCTGTGGGCCAGAAAGCAAATGCCCAAGATGATGGCATGAGAGACAACAGCCCTTAGCTTCCCACTTTCCAACCCTGTTGTTTCCCCTGTTTCTCTATTTATATTCCACCTTGCAATTAAGCAATCAACATTTTCTCAGTGATTATTCACACTGGCAACTGGCAAAGTCACTTGATCTTTGGCTCTGTGCCTTCGTAGTCAGAGTGTTACCAATACAGGTGCTAATCACAGCACCACCATTGCCCTGCTTGGCACGTTCCCCTTGGAGCCAGGCCAAATAAGGTGCCCCCTTTTGCAGCTGTCCCTCTAGGGTTGGCCAGGGTAACTGGTCTCTGAAGTTTCTCCAGAGGAGGATAGACTGGCTAGACTTCATCCATCTTGGCCCTGCACATTGGTTGGGGATAGGAGTATCTGAATTATGTCCACATTCTTTTCACCCTGCATGTGGAATGGAGCCCGCCTGGGGGCTGGGTCCTGCTGTCTGCGATCTGACTGTCTGACTGGCCCATCTCTGCAGAGCTCAGGCTCTTGCCTGAGACGTTTTAAATGGCACCAGACAAAGCCCTGGAGACTATGCAGTGCCGAGCAAGGGCACTACAACCCCTGGGAATAGATTGGGTCAGAGCTGACCACCCTTGACATTTAGGTGGCTCTGAACAGTGTATGAACTCGCAGCCTGAAGTTTCTCACCTGCTTACTAAGTAGCTGTGGGGTAGCAGGTTTTAAATAGATGTAGACGCTCAAGATTTAGAGTGCAAAGATTTTATGATTGCAAACACCATTCTTTCTCCCCAGTTCTCGGTCATGCTCCCCGCCTCTCTTATTGCTACATTTCTTCCTCCCTTTAGTCAATGTGGTCAGCTCCCATTCCTGAATTTTCTCTTCTCTCCCATTTTTTGGAGGAAGGGAGAGTTGAGGCACGATCTCACATTGTTTCCCAAAATGGCCCGAAACTCTGTATGAAGCCAACACTATGAAGTCAAAGCCTGCAAATTCACAACAATCCTCTTGCCCCAGCTTTCGCAGTGCTGGGATTTCAGGCAGGAACCATGCTGGCCTCCCTCTGCTTTAACCACCCATTGGCACTTCTTCAATGATCAAAGAAAGTGTTACAGGGGCCTGAGGTATCTTTAGGTTCTGTGCTTCCAGTTTATTGCCTGGGCATTCACAAGTTCCCCGAGGGCACAATTTATTTCTTATTACTTTCTATATTTTCTTCCTTCTCTTCTGTGTTACTGGCATTTCATATATGCACGTTTAATTAACAGAGGTGTGGAGGCCGGAGCAAATCTGAGCTTGGGTCTAGTGTTGTTTAAAATCAGAAGTTTGCATCTCTAAAAGGTGATCAAACCGAGCTGCCAAGTAACCCCCTGGGCGTTTTTATACCTGAGGCTCAAGAGCTGATGAGCGAAGAAGATGAGCCTGGGAACATTCACGTCCTTGTTCTATGCCTGGCTCCTCTCAGGAGTGCACAGGAACCTGATCACATCTGCTGCCGCCTCCACACTTCAGCCAGTCATATCCTTTATGCAGAGGAAGAGGTGGAAAGGGAGGTAGGAAGAGTACGGCAAAGCATGAGGTAGAATAGTAGAAGTAAGTTAGGGTCCATGACATACGAAGTTTGCATAGAAAGCCTGGAAACCTGCCTATTTGGTTACTGTTTAGTATCTGCTGTTTGCTAGGCACAATGGCTGATGCTGAGATACAGTGGAGCAAACTGATCGTGGTGATAGCCTTCATGAATCCATCCTGTAATTTAAGGCAGAGCTCATCTCATGAGCCTGGCTTACTCAGTGTTCTATTGCGGTGAAGAGACAGTGTGACCGTGATGGCTCTTATAAAGGAAAGCATGTAACTGGGGCTTGCCTACAATTTCAGAGATGCAATCCATTGTCATCATGGCGGGGGAGCATGGCCACATGCGGGCAGACATGGTGCGTGGAAAAGTTGAGAGTTCTACATCCAGATCTGCAGACAGCAGGAGGAGAGAGGCCCTGGATTGGCATGGGATTCTGAAACCTCAAAGCCCAAATGCCCACCTCTAGTGAAGTACTTCCTCCAACAAGGCCACACCTACTACAATAAGGCCGCACTTCCTAAACCTATCAAACAATGCCACTGCCTGGTGACCAGGCATTCAAATCTATGAGCCTCTGGGGGCCATTCTTATTCAAACCACCAGAGTCTTTAATGCGCACAGAAGTCACCTGGAGGTGGGGGGGTTTGCACACCTATTCTGATATGATAGGTCTGGATGGGACCTGAGATTCTGTACCAAGAGCCCTTGGTCCAGGAACTACAAGTTGAGTAAGCCGAGTCAAGAGGAGATGAGCCATAGAGGAACCAAGAGGAAGGGTCAGATGACCAGCCTGGGTCATCAGGCAAACTGGACAGAATAGTATGGGAGAAAAGTAAAGATAGGCACAGAGGCAGGAATTGAAAGAGAAGATAGAGATGGATGGAGAAAGGAAATCAGAGACATAGATGGTGGGCAGAGCAGCCCAAAGGTGGACAATGGATTTTGGACACAATCTGAAGTAGCTCTCACTAGAAAAATAGCATAGCAGCCAGGCGAGAACTGATGCAGCCTTCTTTGGGCGGAGCCAGAGAACTGCCAAGATAGTAATGATGAAGGCTTTTGAATGTGGAAGATGAAGGAATGAGGCAGAAGATAAGCAATTCAGTAATGTGCAGATAAGCACTGAGAGCTATAGAGAACCAGTGTGGATTAGTAAAAAGTACTAATTGTGGAGAGAAGAGATGTGTCTGTCCTTGTTCAGGAGGAATGCTGTAACTCTGTGGGTGAACAGAGCTTAGGTGGCTTGTGAACATTTTTAAGTGGCGGAGTGCATTGTTTATTCTTAGCATGCTCACATAGAGCTAAGTAAATGACCCTTTCAAGATCACTAGGGGCTTGAAAAAAAGCTGCTCCTTATATAATCAAAAGACTCTCCATGTAGTTATTAACGTTCACGTGTGCAGGTGCAAGTGCACGTGTGTGCGTGTATATGTGTGTGTGCTCGTGTGTCTGTGTGTGTGTCCTCTTGCAGTTAGAGGACAACCTTGGCTGTTGCACTTCAGGAGCTATATACCTTGGGCTTTGAGGCAGAGTCTCTCTCTAACTGGCTTAGAGCTTCGGAATTATGGTGGACTTGCTGGCCAGTGAACTCCGGGGCTCTGCTTCACAGGGATTAAAAGTGTGACCTCATGGCAGGCTGTTTAAAATGTGGGTTCTGGAAGATTGAACTCAGGCTCCCGTGCTGATAAAGCAATCATTTTTCTGACTGTGTCCAGGCCTCCATGTAGTTTAAAACTTAACAGTAACTGTATCTGGAGAAAGGAAGCTTCCCTGTTTCCATCACCATGGCTGCCATTTCAGGTAAACGTGATCAGTGTGTTCCTCAACCAAGTGGGCCTGTGATTTGTTCTTTGTGAACTTCCTTCTGCCCTTTCCCCTTCTCTCACCTACAGATGGATTCAGTGGAACTTGTCAGTCAATATTCACCCTGAGATGAGATCCAGTGTCCTATACCTGGCTTTCAGTAATCAGAAGAGGCTATGCCAGGGTCATTGATTAGGAGACACTGTCACCTGAACTCTTGCAGTAGAGAAAGCGCATCATGAAGTTACGGAGAGGGAAGTCGCTGTCGTTTATGTGTGTGTCTGACTAGTTCTGCCTTCCTGAGCCCTTTGCTATTTCCCTCTCTCTGTACAGTTAGGTTCCCTTGATCCAATCAGTTTATCACACAGTTGCAATTATTAAAAAAAATAGCAGCCCAGGGGTAGTTTATACAGACACACAGCCAGAGTGACAAAAGTAAGCAGTCCTGGTTCCTTTTATTTCCTATGAGAGAGAAATGGTATGTGACAGATATAGGTGACCTGTAGGAGGGAATACAGGAGCTCAGGCTACGATGGCACTATGACCTCTGACCTCTGGGGCCAGGGCTCTTGAAGGTCAGGAAGGATTTGCAGGATGGAGTGTGACCTCATATAGTGACCACTGGAGGCTGTGCCCTTCTTTCTCTTATTGGGGTTATTCATCCTGTAACGTTTGGGAATGCAGGGATCTTATCAGCTGCAGGAGGGGGAGGTCCCGGCTTCCTGTGCCAGAAATTTCCTCAAGTGGGTGAGTAAGGGAATCCCAAGGGTAGCACTAGTAGGGACTCCGTCCCAGCCACAGTCATGTGTCTTCTGACCTTGCTGAGCCCAGGCTACAGATCACAAGGCTGGGCTCTCTTGGTTCAGGTTCCAATCACTACTTAGGAGGACTGCCTTTAGCTATGAGCACAGTTTCTAATCCTTCTCTTAAAGAGCCCAAGATAGAAATAAATGGGCAGGGCTGGGGGCCGCTGAGGTGGGTGGGAGGAGAAATGTGGTTGGAATGGAAAATGAAGTTTAAAAATAAATAAATAAAAGATTTAAAAAAATCCATAACTTAAAAAAAGGAAGAAATAGACAGGATTCCTCAATGACCATACACAAGGCTTGCATCGGGAATTTTGAGGTCCACAAAAAAACAAAAACAAGAAACCCAAAACCATGAGATTTCATTCTTATGAGAGTAACACAGTGAATACGGCCTACCTGAAAAGTTCACACATTGTCCCTGAAGAGACAAAAACAAACAAACCCAAACTGTTAAAGACCACAAATCTCATACAAGGGCAAGATGGCGTTACCATGAGCCCCACCCAAGGGCGAGATGCTGTTTTCAGACAGTGTCCGAGTCAGCGCTGGTTCTGGATGGCTCTGCAGGCTCTCCTTGGGAGATCACACCTCACTCCTGTTAGGCAGCTATTAGCCTGGAGCTTGGGCCTCATGGCATCTGTATAACCTTTCTTTGATAAGCCTTCAATCTTGTAGTTCGTGATAGGTCAGAAATCCTCTGCAAGATCTGAGGTGTCATGTGACTTACAGAATGTGGGAAGAAAGGCCTCATCTCTATCAAATGTGCTCACTAACGTGTATGTTCAACAGTTGCCTTCTTTGAAAACATATTTGAATTTCAGCTATTGGGACACCATGGACACCACTTTGCTACCTTCTGATTGGATATAGGGTTGTCTTCTTTTCACAAAAATAGAAGCTAAAACTTACACAATTACATATAAGTAGAGATTATCAGACTACATGGTGAACAAGATATGCACAGATTTGGGGGCAGATAGAATTAATTTGAATCTCTACTCTGCAATTTAGTTTGATGTCATGTAAACTACTTGATTTTTCTGAGCCTTGGTTTGTTTCTCTATGGTTCCTGCCTGCCCTGGCTAGTTTTATGTCAACTACACACAAGCTAGAGTAATTCAGAAGGAGGGAACCTCAACTGAGAAAATGCCTCCATAAGGTCAGGGTGTGGGCAAATCTATAAGGAATTTATTAATTAATAATTGAGAGGGAAGGTCTTATCCATTATGGGTAATGCCATTCCTGGGCTGCTGCTCCTGGGTTCTATAATAAAGCAGGCTGAGAAAGACATGGGGAGCAAGCAAGTAAGCAGCACTCCTCTGTGTCAGCTCCTGCCTCCAGGTTTCCACTCTGTTTGAGTTCCTGTCCTGATTTCCTTTGATGATGAACAGTGATGTGGAAGGATAAGCCAACTAAATCCTTTCCTCCCCAAGCTGCTTTGGTCGTGATGGTTTATCACAACAATAATAGCCCTAACTAAGATCCTGTTTATCCACAAAACTGAAAGGAATAACTATACAATACATGTGAGTGTCCAGCCCAGTGCCAGGCATAAAAGGAGCTTGGTTCATAACATATTTGGGTCAGGATCATGCTTCGGTAATGGAAGGCCATGTTTCTTCATTGCCTGCTTACTCTGATAATAGTCAGGCTCAATTAGAGAAACAGAACCAGGTAGAGATATACATTATGCAATATTGCAAGGAATTAGCATAGTCAACTGTGGAGACTATCTGAAGTCTTACACTTATAGGGCTGGCCATGAGAAGGGTAGAAGGGTAGCTGAAATCTTCAAACACGGGTTGCTATCCATTTTTGATACCTGTCCTCTGACTTAGACCCATCTAGCTTGTCTAGAATAAGCGTCCTCACTTATTGTTGACTGGTTACAATCCGTGATCACATCTGCAAACCAGTTCCACAGAAACACCAAGACTGGCGTTGGGTGAGTACCTGGGAGATACAGCTTGCCTATGTTGTCACAGCAGACTGACCACCATGCCCAACAACCTAAGAGCTCCCCATGGGCAGAGCTATGATTCCGTCTCAGGATTTCCATCTGTGCCTTCCCGGGGCCTGGTGCCAAGTCATCATGAGTCACTGTTTATTGAGCGAATGTTTATCAGTAGGAGTCGAATGCTGGTGTCCCTTGCTGCTTGTTTTAAACAGGTGAGTCTGTATACTACAGACTGTGGGGAATCATTGCAGGATTGTGATGGGGGAAATGGGGTGCAGTTTCCATCTTCACTGCTGAAGCCCCATGCCCACTGAGAGCTTCTGTCTGAGAGAAGAAGGAATAAAGAGGGATCCCCACAACCCTGTGGGTGGACTATGCTTGCTTAGGGAGACATTTCTCTTGAGTTTCCTCTAAAGGGTAGAGACACCCTTGGGAACACATTCCAGACAGGCTGCTAAGTTTAATCCTCTGCCTTTTTAATGAGCAAACCCAAACCATGATATTCTACCCTAAAAGTACATCTAGGTTCTTGAGGAGAGTGAGCCCCCCTTGTGGCTGGGGCAGAGGACCCTCTCAGCTGTGACCTTGAAGGGCTCTTTTTCTCATACCTCTCTGCAGGCAGGAGTGGGTCATCCTGCCTGGTGCACAGTGGAGCAACAGTCTGTGAGGGCCACGTGCAGGGCAGAAGCTGGAGCAGCGGCCGGGTTGCTAGGGTTCTGGCCCTTCAGTCTTTTTCTCCCAAGGACATTAGTCACACACCACTAAACACAGAACAAGGGCTTCTGTAAGCTGATCAGAAAGCAAGGAATAAGATATCTAATGCATGACTCTAAACCTACCTGTATACTCCTGTGCAGACTACTTGAACGGAGCCCCAGGGAAGCTCCCAGGAGACAATAACTGGCTGAACCACAGAGCCAGGGCTAGTGCGGGAAGAAGAGAGGCCAGGAGCTCCTTGTGACCTCTCAGAAGAGCAATGTCACCTGAGTAGGGACTCTATTAATAAATGACAACAGCTGTGAACACACATCCATGCGCTGATTTATTCTCTGAGGGTTCGAGTTCTAGTGAGTAAGGCACCCCATTCGCTCCCACAAAAAGATACCATTTTTCCTTTGAAACACAATACTATTTTCAGTCAAACTGTTATTGTGACCATTAATGAGGTTGTGTGTGTGTGTGTGTGTGTGTGTGTGTGTGTGTCTGCTCTTCCTATAATTTTTTGAGTATTTTTGAAGGTTCTCTGTTGGGTTTAGAGATCCACACACAAGAGAACCCTATCATGTATGCTTCAACACATGATTCTGCTGAACCCTGCTACCTGGAGACCCTTGAGAGGTGGGTCAATTCATCCTGTAATCTCAGATGATCCCAGACTAGGAGACCAGAATTTATATTAACCCTTCCCATGCCATTACCCACAGGTCAAAGGATGAGTTGAACATGGCTTACTTTCTTTAAGGTCCCTGTCAGACAGGGATGAACACAGACTGTATATGACATGAGATGGTGCCATGTGAGCCTGTAACAAAGGCTCTGGACCAACTGCAGCTGTGGGAGGCTATCTAAAGACAGTACTACCTGGAGTGAGCTTTGAGGGTTAGGTAATAGCTTCCAGAGGAAGGAGGGGGTTGAGGTAAAGTTGAAGAGAGGAAATATGAAGCATAGTACAAGATAGACACCTATTTCTGCTCCGAGAATGGCTTGGCAGCCAGCAGCTCCAGGTAGACACAGGGATGATCATGTGGCCCTGGCAGAAAAGAAGAGAGGAAAGACTATCCGAGTCTTTGAGAGATGCCCTCAGCCTTGGGAGGTTTGAATGTTATTTCATTAAACAGTTCGAAGCAGATTTCCTGGCACTGAGATTGTGTCTTTTGGCTAGCCTAAGACTCTCCCCACAGTGGGAACACATTCCCTCACCCTCCATTGCCTCTTCATAGGGCTCAGGACAGACTAGAGTGAAGGCCTTGAGCTGAAACTTTGGTTTCTCTGTTGGGCTCTTTGTTTGCCTCAGATCTACTGTCACTCAAACAGAAGGTGCTAAGTGTAGTTGGTAGAATAGTCTTCGCTTATGGCTTTCAGGAGCCCTGGACTCTTTTACCAATCTTGATATTCCCTTTGGTAGCTTCTCGGGAGAACCATTGGCTATCTCACATGAATGTGCCCCCAAGCTCCCTCACAGACAAGAGGGAGCTGTTTTCAGTCAGATGTAAAGCGGTGTGCCGAAACTCCAGTGTGTGGAAATCTGCCTAAGTCCCAGTGTCTGAGACAGTCACAACCCTTATCCTTGGTGGGCATCTGTGTGCTCATCTGTCAGTGGAACTAATAATATGTTCACTGCGTAGATCTTACTAGAATTGCTGCCTCTGAAAATGTGCTTGTAGGGTGACTCACATGCTTGAGTTTCTGGGACAATAGGCAAGATTTGACCATTTTTGGTCCCTTGCCCTAAAAGATACTCTCTTTGCCATTCTAAAACTTGAGACAGCCAGATAAAACACCTGGATCCTGAAGACAGTCATCATCTGAAGGCAGGGGAGAGAATAAGAAATGACATCACTTTCTGTCCATGAATGGCACCACAATATTCTGAACTCATTTCCCCCCTCCCCCCACCAATTTTAGGGAGTTTCACACTGCATGGTCTTCATAGATTACCCAAGACTGGAGAAACTGTAAAGAAGAGATTCATTTTTTTATGGTTCTGGAGGATGAGATGCTCAAGATCCAGGGGCCCACATCTGGGGAAGGCCTTCTTGCCTGTGTGTGGTCTGTTGCTGTGAGGCAGGACAAGAAATGAAAGTGTGTCCATGTGTATGAGAGAAAAGAGGCCAGACTCACCTTCTCAGGAACCCATTCTCAGGAATAATATCCATTGCTGTGATAATCACCTTAATGTGCTCAGGGGGAATGGGCCCTGGTGATTTCACCTCTTAATGTCACTACCAGAGGGATTAAGTTTCTAGAGCAGGAAACTATGGGTAATGTGTTCAAAGCAGAGCCTGCCTCATCTTCATCCCAGGAATGAAGGTGGCCAGTTCCTCTTGTGTGTTAATTGAAGCTCTGGGCAAGCCAAGTATCTGCTTCTCATCTCTGGGAGGCAGACAGGGGGATGTAACAGTAACGCTGTGGAGGCAGCTGAGCTCAAAGTAGATAGCTCCGAGGTACTTAAAGCAGCTCCTCACCACTAAAACTGTAAGGAAATGGGACTTCTGAGGGTTTCTAGAGAAACCTAAAACTCCTTTTTAAATAGCACGAAGACATTCTCACAGCTAAGAGGACACTTCTTAGACATTATAATTTCTTTGAGGACACTGAACCTCACTTTTAGGGCAATAATCTGCCTTCTGTGTTGAGTTGGTCACTGTTGAAGTGGGGAAGGGACTTACACAGGTTTTAGACCAGAACCCAGGTTTTGCACACATGAAGAAGCATCAAGGAATGTTGAAAAAGCATCACTAAACTTGACTTTCCCCCCCTTACTCCATCAAAGCAATAAGAAAAAGTTAAGGTTTTTCACTGTGTTTTCATATGCCCCCAATCTCCAGGGAGTTCTTGGGAGGTAGGCAATATTATGATCCTATCACCCTTTTAAAAATGAAGAAATGGAATCATAAAGTAGCACAATTTGTTGAAGAGAATTGGAGATCAGAACACTTGGACTAGGGTCATTCACAGGGGTAAACTTGTTGAACCTCCAGCAAATCAACAGCTAGTCGGGTGACATCCATGGCTTTCAAACCATACTACCTGGCACTCAGTTCTCTGGGCCCACCAATGGTATGAAACGGGAGCTGGGTGGCCACGGCTCTAGACCGTCTATGTCTACTTCAGTTAGAGCTTTCTAATTTGACCTGTTACAAAGGAATTCCACATAAGGGATTAGCTATTTGAAAAGTCTGGAAACTTCTGGATTAAATAGTCCTTGAGGTAGCATCCCATTAATCTTTGTGACTCTCCTGAGTCAAATCTTCCCAGGTTCATACCCTGATCTGATACCTTCTCTATAACTTCTCCTAGAAAGTAGTAACCAAGTTACTGCAGGAAGGATTCTCCTCTTGGGCCTGGGACAGATTGCCACAGGCCAGTGACCTTCACTTTGTTCAGAAGTGTGTCCCCAATTGCTGTGGGACAATGGTTTGTACCCTGTCAATTGTATTTTAATAAACACTGATTAGCCAGTAGCCAGGCAGGAAGTAGAGGCAGGGTGACAAGAACAGGAGAATTCTTGGAAGAGGAAAGCTTGTTCTGCAGTCGTGATCCAGCCACAGAAGAAGCAAGATGTGACTGCCTCTCTGAATAAGGTACTGAGCTATGTGGCTAACATAGACAAGAATAATGGGCTAATANTGCTGTGGGACAATGGTTTGTACCCTGTCAATTGTATTTTAATAAACACTGATTAGCCAGTAGCCAGGCAGGAAGTAGAGGCAGGGTGACAAGAACAGGAGAATTCTTGGAAGAGGAAAGCTTGTTCTGCAGTCGTGATCCAGCCACAGAAGAAGCAAGATGTGACTGCCTCTCTGAATAAGGTACTGAGCTATGTGGCTAACATAGACAAGAATAATGGGCTAATATAAGTTATAAGAGTTAATAAGAAGTCTGAGATAATGGGCCAATCAGTTTATAACTAATGTAGAACTCTGTGTGATTTTTTTGGGACTTAACAGCTGCTGGAACCAGGCAGGACAGAAAACCCTCAGTAAACACCCAATGGAGATGGAGGGCAAATTGCCTTGTTTGTATCTTGCATTTCCAATGCCTACCATGAATAAGAGCAGGGCAGTTCCTGGAATTTTCTTCTTATGCAAATATTCACTTGACTTGGCCTCTTCAGACTTGTTAGTCTTTTAAGAGTGAGGAAATTCTAGGAACTTGTGGATATGGAGAGAATATCTTTGAGCTCCCACACTTCATTGCTACAAGCCAGTGACCAGGAAGCCATTTGGAACATTCTTCTAGAAAAGGGAAATGGGGTAGGCAGTGGTGTAATCAATAGGCCTGCTCAGCCCATTGTTCTCTAGGCTTTGGCATCTTTAATCTCTTTGCTGCTGCCTTTTCTCTGATTCAGAAATGAAGGTATTTGTAGTAAAGGTGAGATCTGAGTCTTTTTATCCACTTGTGAGAGTGGCTGGTGAGGGCATTGCATGATTTCTAAGGGATGCCTCTTGCCACCCAGGGCAGCTGTTCTCAGCTTTCTTCCCATGCAAAGCACGGTAAGACTGTTCGGACGAAAAGGAGAAGTACTATGAAAACGGCACCTGCAAGGATTCATGAGACAGAAGTGGGGATATCAGCCTAGATTAACCTCCCAGGCCCTGGGCGGCTGAGTGCCACTCCCATCACTACCACTGTGTCATGAAAACATTTGGCAGCTCCTCTCTCTGTCTTTGGAAGCATCATTTGGATCTTTTGTTTAGTATTCAAAAGTCCAGATCAAAAACGTGTGCTTCACTGAACATATATCATACATCTGGTCCCTGACTGTGCACTCATTTCCAGAACCCTTCCTTTCCATAGTGAGAGATGGCCAGGGAGAGGGAGAGGAAAATGTAGAGGAGGAGGGCATGGTGGTGTGTGTTTATAATCCCAACACTCAAGAAGTTGAAACAGGAGAATCATGAGTTCAAGATCAGCCTGGACTGCATAGCAAGACCTTGCCTCGATTTTTTTTCCCACAAACTAGGAGAAGTGCTAAGTATTATTACATAAGTAATTTTGGGCATGTAGCCAAAGCTGCTAGCTGATTAATGAAGCTCTTTTCTTTCTGGGCACAAAGCTAGATAATGCTTCCCCAAATCCCTGGTAGGGTCCTGACCAATGAATGAGCAGAGAGATGTTGTTTCTATGCATGCTTCCAAGGATACCATCCTGTGTTCCTTTCCCCTGGCTGCCTTCAAGATGCTCACCCAGACTCATCTTGAGAGCCATATGTTGAAGATGTCTGACCTGCAAAATGGATGAAGCTTAGACTTTTGAATTACATCCTGGAGGAGAGGCACTTTCTTGGATTATCAGGTGAAAAAAAGGTGTGTTTATTACACAATGCCATTGTAACTTCGAGGTTTATGTGTTTCTAGTGAGCATTAACTTGAATACAGGATGCTATTAGGAAAAGGGATGGAAGCCAGATAGGAAAACAATTAGCACATGTCTGCTCCCAGGACAGGCAAAGTCAATAAAGGAGGTTGAGGTCAGGCTGTAGAGGGTCCTGGATGCCTAGATTTTTAGTGATAAACACACAGTGAAAGTGAGATCTTTTTCCCCTTTGGTCATTGTGACATTAAGGAAAGATCAGCGGTCCTCCCTGTATTTAAAGGTGCATCCCTCAAGCCAAGTTTCTCTTTCTCGGTATGATGGATAGTTTTGTTAACCTGTTTGAATTGAGAAATGACTAGGACATTAGCAAAACACAACTCTGAATGTGTCTGCGGGGTGTTTGTAAAGATGATCAGCTCCTCAGGATTCAGACATAGCCAGTGCTTTACTCTATTCCACCGATGGGTGTAGAAGCTGAATAGACCACTGGGAATCAGCAGCCCTGTGGGGAGTGGAGCCTGCCTGGAGGAAGAGGGTCTCTGAGGGGTGGGCATGCTTTCTATTGTAGCCAAACCTTGACCCTACTGTTCCTTTTTCTTTGTTTCTTGGCTGGATGAAGTGAGCATCCTAGCCTTTTCCTGCACTGCCACCATGATGTTTCTCCTTACCACAGCCCAGGCACAGTGGATCTAGCAATGGTGGTCTGACACCTTGAAAACCACCCATGAGCCCAAAACCACCCATGAGCCCAAAACCACCCATGAGCCCAAAACCACCCATGAGCCCAAATGAAATGCTTCCTTCAAGCTGTTTCCCTCAGGTTATTTGCCACACTGACAAAAACTTACATATTAGGTAAATAGGGATACCAACAATGGAGACCCATTTGAGTTGGCAACTTGGGAATGACCTAGGGAGAAATGATGGTGACTACTGCTCCGCCCTTTCAAGGAGATGCTCTGGAGTGCGCCTCAGTGCTCAGGGGCTACCCATCGTCTTCCTTTCCCTTATTACAGTCCCTACCAGGGGATACCCATCGTC
This sequence comes from Ellobius talpinus, assembly GCA_001685095.1. Taxonomy (NCBI): domain Eukaryota; kingdom Metazoa; phylum Chordata; class Mammalia; order Rodentia; family Cricetidae; genus Ellobius; species Ellobius talpinus. The sequence continues at coordinate 22,514 of LOJH01013177.1, read as the reverse complement.
TTCCTTTCCCTTATTACAGTCCCTAACAGGGGCTACCATCGTCTTCCTTTCCCTTATTACAGTCCCTAACAGGGGCTACCCATCGTCTTCCTTTCCCTTATTACAGTCCCTAAAGGAGCACTAATCTGAAGTTTGGAAAACTAGGTTTGAATCCCAGTTCTGTCGTAAGGAGTCTTGGCCTCATAGGTCACTTCTCTGGACTGCGAAATGGAGACATTGGGCTCTGTCACTTTCCTTCTGTCGCTGTCATTTTGCCAAGATGGGTTTCTTAACAAAATCCAGGTCTCTTGGCCCTGGGAAGGTAAACAAACAGATACCCTGGGCCTGCATAATTCCTTCTTGTATGTATTCATTGCTTCATCTCATTCAGCTCATAAAATTTGCTCGGCAGCATTCATGGAGCATCGCATTGTAAGGAGTGACAGAGGAGGGAGGCACCTCTGTCTTAGAAAAGCTCGAGCTGGGTGCAGCACTCCTGACTCCTCGTTGTGGCTTAGAGAATTAGAAAGTGGGCCAGTATTTTTAAGCGTGCCAATTACTTTGAGAGAGAGAGAGAGTGATATAAATAAATTCCACAAGGGCAATGAAACCAAGCCTCTGGGTCCCATCAAGTTTGCAGGTGGCCAGGCTTTGCCTGGAGAGGATTTTGTGCTCTAAGAATTTCTTAGTTCTATGACTCTGTGATTTTACGAGGTGGCATGGATAGACTCGCCGGGGAGTGCTGAGGGCCTCAGCTGCCAATTTAAAACTGGAGTGGAAGCTGGGGAGGTCCCTAACGGCTCCCCTTAGTCACATTCCCTTCAAGGCTGTCTGGCCTGGCTTTGCATTGGTGGTGCTATGGGTTCTTCAAACCAAAGGGCAAAGAATGGCCTGAGAGGCCCTCTATGGCAGTCCTGGTTGGGAGCAAATAAGTGGCATCTGCCTTCAGCAGCTATTTTTCTCTTGTGACTCTTTTGTTCAATACCATCTTAGTTGTTAGTTTCTCATGTACCACTGGGGTATCTCCTCCTCCTCCTCCTCCTCCTCTTCTTCCTCTTCCTCTTCTTTTCTTCTTCTTCTCTGGTCCAATGTCACTTTATCCTGGGACCTAATGCTAGGAGTATATGGTCCTGCACAAATCACAAACAGTTCCAAGTCTAAAACATCTTCCTGTTTCCAGAAATTTCACCACACTATAGTGTGTGTGTGTGTGTGTGTGTGTGTGTGTGTGTGTACCTGAGGTGAACAGGGATCAAGAAGAAGAATATATAATATTGGGGAATATATACTGTCTCAGTCTGTGTTCTGTCACAGGTCTAGAGGCTAGAAGGTCAAACTCAAAATATGCAGGGCTATGCTGCCTCTGAGCCCTGTAGGGGAGGATACTTTCTTCTTAGATTCTGGTGGTTACAAGAACTGCTGGCAGTTTCTTGTCTTATGAACATATCCCTTCATTTCTGTCTTTAGTGTCATCTTGTAAGAAAGAATTCATGTCATCAAATTAGGGTCCACCTAATTCTATATAACTTCATTTTAACTGAATTATATCTGCAGATTCTTTACTTCCAAACAAGGTCGTCGTAACAGAAAAGTGGGGTTAGATTTGAACATAACTTTGGGGAACACAATTCAACCTACCACAGGACATTATCTACTTAAGTAATATTGTACCTTCAGTGAGGAGGGCCTGACTTGCTGATCATTTTACTTTGTATAGGGCATAGAAGTAAATTCTCTATAGCCTACTTCCTGAGGACTTATTCAAAATGAATGTATGAAAAGTAGGAAATGAAGATACCTCTTACAAACTGAAGTTCACAGAAACAAAGAGAAGCCTTCCCTGTATCAGCAGTCTTATGGGGTTGATTGTCTGCCTGGAGTTTTGTGACTGTGAAGAGTACGGATGCATCAGGTCAAGAAAGCATAATTGTCTTGGGCTATTTTTTGTTCTCTAAATAGCCGTTTAGCATCCAACTTCCATATCGACCAAACATCCTTGCAACTATCAGATAAAACCTTTGGAATGTATTATCTGAGCAGGCCACTGGCTTTCACCAACCCACAAGCTAAAAATGTCATCAGATAGCACGTGAAACCTATTCCAGAGATTTTCCACTTCATTGTAACACACCGACCTGATATTTCTCACCATGTGTACTTAGAAAATGCCTTGATTTGCAACTTTATTTTGTTCTGCAACTATAAAAACTCCGTGAAAGCTTCTTCATTGGAATATATTATTTTGGGACAGTCCAAGCCCATGTTTCTGGCCATGGCCACTCATTTTGGGTTCATCTTTTATTTGCTTTGAGGTGAGAGATGTGTTTTGCACAAACACTCTCCTGGTTTTCTAATTTATTTTTGCTGAGTCAATTATAATTTGAAATAGTGAATATATAGAATATACAGTGAAACTATATAATCCTTCTACTGAAATGGTGGACACACTATGCATTTGTCCAAACCCATAGAATATGTAGAACAGGAATGAACCCTGTTTGACAAGGGAGATGCTGACTTCACATTCTTTCCAGACCTGTCCCTCTTTGGCCTACCCAGAGAACCATAGAGACCCCACCCTTGTCAAAGCTCTGCCAACAGGACTTGTAAATTTGGCAGTGGTGCTGGCCCTTAGAAGCCATGCAGGGATAGTGCCAGTACCTTGGTGCTGTAGTTTGGCCATGGCAGTTCTACCTGCCTACAGAAGTCCAGATGCAGCAAAGTTGAGGACTCTATGTTGGTGACAGCACCTTTGCCTTTCTGTTGTTGCCCATAGTGACTTTTAAGAGTCTTAAGAGCTACAATCATCATGCAGTAATAGAGCAGGGATCATGAAGAATTCTACATAAATAGAAAAACTGACATTTCTGATGATGCACAGAGAACCAGACAGACATCCTTGCTGGGGACAGTGGGACCCTTGAAAAGGTAATGTGAAGACCAAGCTAAGTAGGTGGTACCTACATAGCTGGCCCAGATGCAGACCTCATAAGGACTTTGGGAGAGTTTTCTCCTTTCCTGGCTCATGCTTTGATCAATCTCCTGGCTTTTCACTTTCCAAGTCCTAAGAAATGTTGGCCCAGTGTGTTCTCCACGACTCACTTTAGATTTGTTCAGCTGAATTCAACAAATACTTATTGAGTAAAACAAGTCCTGTGCTTGAAAGATGGAAAGGCCACCAAGAAGACAGACACTGTTTCTGCTGCCAAGGGGGTTATAATTTGCTGGGAATAGAGGTAGAGTAAGACAAGCACACATGTCTCTCTCTCTCTCTCTCTCTCTCTCTCACACACACACACACACACAC
>LOJH01013177.1:6367-17424 GCA_001685095.1 Ellobius talpinus | reverse complement strand
TCATATATGCGTATATGTCATATACATATACACTCATATATGCGTATATGTCATATACATATACACTCATATATGCGTATATGTCATGTACATATACACTCATATATGCGTATATATCATGTACATATACACTCATATATGCGTATATATCATGTACATATACACTCATATATGCGTATATATCATGTACATATACACTCATGTATGCATATATATCATATACATATACACTCATATATGCATATATATCATATACATATACACTCATGTATGCATATATCATATACATATACACTCATGTATGCATATATATCATGTACATGTATACAAGCTTATAATGATGGTGTGGGTGAATATTAATACTAAATAATATATCTATCTACATAAGTATTGGCATAGAAACACATCCATAGAAACATAGGACCTTGGGTTTTGTAATATTTGCTGTAATAAATTATCTCATACTAGGCCATTATTATTTATCATATTAAGCCTACCTTTTGGTCATAATGTTTTTTTTTATTATCATTTATTTGTTGTTTTTGAACCTGTGCACCTCACTGGGAACAGCATTAAGAATTGCTGTCCTGTGTCCTTCATGAAGGTCAAATGAAGTGTGAATGGGTTATACAGTGTAAAGTGATTCCTGAATCCCTTGTGAATGCCAGATGGGGTGCTCCTGGCAGCCTCACTGAGCTTCGTTTGCAGTGTGCTGCACCCCTACTTTTGTAATAGCAAATGATTGTGAGTACTGCCAGTCCTTTCCTTTAAGAAGTCAGGAGAGATGCCGGCTGGCATCAAAACTTTTTAGTGGCTTTGTCGCTCTGGGTAAGTCAGCTAACTGCTCTGTAATTGGTCTATTTGAGCCAGATGCCAGGGAGGCTCTATCAATAAAGAAGTTCTGGGAATCTAAGTTCCCAATCCAATGTCAGATGCCACATCCTGTCTTTCTGGAGCTGTGTCTAGATATCAGTAATGACATGGAGCCACACTCCAGGAAGCTGATTGGTCCCCGGAGCAGATGCCCATGGATGCCAAGGAGAATACTTTCATCATGAGCCCTGGACCAGTAAGCTCCATCACCAACGGTAAGTCATCTCCATGCCATGAATGGCAGTGGGGATGTCCCCATATGCAGGCTAATGGATGGATAAAAAAGGTCTGTATGGTACCAGAAAATATTACTCTTTTGTCCATGAAACATGATGAATCAAAAGTCTGGTTAATGGGTGAATGGGGACAACTGGATTCTTCTGAAAGATAAGTGGGCAAGAAGTGGACACTAACTGTGTCTTGCTGTGCCACTTCCTTTCTTGGCCCTCATCTGTGAGAGGAAGCTAACAGTGGCTGGACAACATGTATTCCAGGGCACTTTTCAGCCTCGACATTCTACAAGTTCATTATTTCCTTTCTTCTAGATACCCCTGGCTAGCAGCCCAGACTAAAAATGGTCTCCATGAAGGATCACTTTACCTACTTTCTTACCAGGGTTTTTCATTCATCTTCATTTTCTGGTTCAGGATAAATGTATGCTCTCAGCTACTTAGAAAACTTTTTTCTCCATTTATCTTCTTAAGCATCAAAATAAGTGAAATCTGGCATGTAAAGCTCTTAGCACAATGTCTGACTCATAATAATGTACTCATACATATGTGCATGTATATAGTTTCCTAATACTTCTTTTTTTTTTCCTCTAGTCTAAATATCTGTGTCACTTAAAAGACTTAGTTCTTTGCAAGAAAAGGTTTATTGTGGCTACCCCTAGCAACTTGTACATTCAGGTTCACTGCACTGTGGGTCCCAGGCACCAGAAGTTACTCAGTACCTAATCAGGTTTTCACAAGACCAAGCTTTTGCCTTCAGATTGCTGCACAAAGGTCCTAAGATTGTGCAGCTCAATTCCAATGGTTTGTGATGTTGGGCTGTTGCTAAAGAAGGGATCTTCGTTGAGTCAGAATCTGATCCTGAGCTGTTGAGCTGACACCTTCCAACAGTGCCATCCCTTATGAGAAAACACAACCCTACCTCAAGTGAGCTTGCACCTCCAGTTCTGAGTGCTCCTCATGTGGATAGAAAATGTGGGGTCGATGCCCGCTGATCTGTATGACTAGCAGGGAGATCAGGATGCTCTTGTCAACCCTTTGTGAGACTACTTCCTCATGCTTGCAACTTCAGAGCACACTCTCAGGGGTTTAGATCTAAGAGTAGAGATTCTTGTTCTCAATTTTCAGAAACTCAAGAGGCCATAAATGAATGATAAAGGCAAGGAAAAGCTGCCTTGAGGACAGCGGCAGTTCCTAATGACCAAGATTAGAATCTGTGCTCTGTGAATTGCTGAGCATGGTTTGTAGAGTTCATAGGGATGCTTCGGGTAACCTGGGAAGGTTAGGCTCAAACTAGCCTCAACCCAGAAGCTCCCTTCTCTTATTTCAGATGCCCACAGAAAGCACATAGTCTTTGCATCTTGTGATGATTGATAGTCAGTGTCAGCTTGCCCGTATGGAAGTGTACCATTAGATAGATCTCTGAAGGGATCTCCAGAAATGTTTAACTGGGCATGGAAGACCTACCCTGAATGTTGGTTGCACCATTCTACGGCTTAGGGTTCTGGACTGAATAAAAAGACGAAAACAAGGGGAACACTAGCATTCATCTCTCTCTGATTTTGAATGCAATGTGACGAGTGGCCTCATGCTCTTGTCACCATAATGGACTATACCCTCAAACTTTGAGTGGTAATAAATCAATCTTACCTTAAGATGCCTATGTCAGGCATTTAGCCACAATAATAAGAAAAGTACACAACATAAATTTGTTGTAAGGCTTTCTGCGTGCTCGCGAAATAATGTAGGAAATCCCACAGGAGGATTAGTCCTATGCTTTCACTTCAAGAGCTTGAGTGGAAAGAAAAGGACCTTCTAAAATGAGTCTTACAGAATTGAACCTTCTACCTCATCCCATATCGATAGAGTCTCACCACCCTTTTTAACCTTGGAGAGAAGAGAGGAGAAGGAGGGAGGAAGTTTGTACTGGTTAGCTTGGTGTGTCAACTTGACAGAAGCTAGAGTCATCAGAGAGGAAGGGGTCTCAGCTGAGGAAATGCCTCCATGATACGCAGCTGTAAGGCATTTTTTCAATTAGTGATCAATAGGGCCAGCTCATTGTGGGTGGTGCCATCCCTGGGCAGGTGGTCCTCGGTTCTATAAGAAAGCAGGCTGAGCAAGCCAGAGGAAGCAAGTCAGTAAGAAGCGCTCCTGCTTCAGCTCCTGCCTTCAGGTTCCAGTCCTGCTTGAGTTCTTGTTCTGACTTCCTCCAGTGATTGACTGTGATCTGGAAGTGTAAGCCAAATAAACCCTTTCCTCTCCAACTTGTTTTCTGGTCATGGTGTTTTGTCACAGCAGTAGAAACCCTAAGACAGAAATTGGTGCCAGCATAGTGGGGTATTGCTGGGACAGACCTGAGCATGTTTTGAGGAGGGTTGTAGAAGGACTTTGGGATTTGGGTCGAGACGAACCAGCGAGAATTGAGCTCTTCGGGATGTTCTTTAGGAGCTTGGAAGATAAGAATGTTCGGGGCAGTGCAGAAGATGGAGACCTGGCTTGTGAAATTTCAGAGGGACGTTTAAAGACTCACTGCCGTTTGTTATTTTGACTTAGGAGCCTGTGGTTCTGGGTAATTGAGGCTGAAGAAGCAGCTGTGATTAAGAAGATACCAGAACCACGAAAGCAAATTTTTGCTTTGCTGGGGTACTTAATGCTGGTTGGCGGGAGCTGAGAAATTCCTGGTGGGTAAGAAGAGACCAGCATTGTTGAGATGAAACCTGGGAAGTGTTTCCTGAGAACACAGAGAAGCCATGCTCCAGAGGTGGCCACGGCTTGTACCTTGTGCTAGCAGCTGGAGTTGGTAATGTGTAAATGTCACCCAGGTGGTACTGGTTCTGAAGGCTTGAAGGGGTCCCGGAGAGCAGCCAAGGCTGGGCACTGTGAGAGGTCAGGAGAGGCCCTTGGAGAAGGTGCAATCTCAATAGCAGTTGAAGGTCCAGGACTGAAGGGGACATGTGAAGAAGCTGAGGCTTGGCACCATAAAGAGAGCCTATGAGCGGCTTTTGGTGAAGGTACAGCCCAGTTGTGGCAGAAGACACCAGCATTTTAGAGGTGGGAGTACCACGGGGTGACCACCAAGAACAGCAGCAGCAGTGAGTGGAGCCCTCTGGAGACTAGAAGACAAGCTGTGTGTGCTGCAGAGGGCGGAGTCAAGATAACACACCTAAGCCCTTTGGAGTCCAGAAGATCGTAAGTGAATCCCAGATAATTGGACATTGAGTTATTTATACTGTTGGAAATGGTTTTGTTTGGTTCAGATTGTGATGGTGCCCTGGTTCTTCCCTCTTGAAGAAGGTATTTAATGTTTTTTTTAAAGGATCCCAGAGTTGAAAGACTTGAACTTATAAAAGAGATTGGATATTTTAAAGACACTGATATTTTTAATGTATTTTAATTTGTAAAGGCTGTGGGACTTTTAAAATTATTTATGATTTTAATGTGAGATCTTGGGGATGAATAAGAAGAGGGTTGTGGCTTAATGGTGATGTTTGTGTGTCAAGTTGACAAGGGGTCAGCTGTACTGACTGGTTTTTGTTAACTTGACACAAACTAGAGTCATCAGAGAAGAAGGAATCTCAGCTGAGGGAATGTGTCCATGATATGCAGCTGTAAGGCATTTTCTCAATTAGTGTTCAATGGGAGAGGACTCAGCCCTTGTAGTTGGTGCCATCCTGGGCTGGTGGTCCTGGGTTCTATAAGAAAGCAGGCTGAGCAATCCAGAGGAAGCAAGCCAGTAAGTAGCTCTCCTGCATCAGCTCCTGCCTTCATGTTCCCGCCCTGCTTGAGTTCCTGTCCTGACTTCCTCCAATGATGGACTATGATCTGGAAGTGTAAGCTAAATAAACCTTTTCCTCCCCACAGTAATAGAAACCCTAAGACAATGTTGAAATGAACAGCGCTGAGACTAGCATGAAGGGCTTGCCTTTTGAGTAAAGAAGATTGGGGCCAAAGGCGGGGGTGGGCATAAAAAATAGGAGAAAAGGAAAAGTTTTCTCCTAAAGAAAGATAGGTTAAAAAAGATGAAAAGAGATATAAATATTAAAGATCTTATAGAAAAGCCCAATGTGGAGTCAAAATGCCAGTAGGTGTTGGTGATGCCGTTGTGAAAATTGGAAAAATGTTCCTTTGGCCATTCTGGTGCCTCTGGCAAAATTTGTTCCATATTTGTGGCACTTGAGCTAAAATAGTGGCCGACCCTTGCTTCAAAGGGTAATAACTTCTAACGTTGATCCAGATTGCCGTTGCCAGCAGGGACTCGGTGAGACAGATGCCCTGTGGCTGAAGGATTAGCAGGATTTCCAGTGTGCTTGCCTCCAGGAGAGGAAGGAAGGGCAGAGAAAATAAGAAGACTCTAAGGTGAGAGATCGGATGAATAGCTTTGTTCAGTCTTTCCTTCATTTACCCACTCACCGGGGATATAATGAGCTGATTCCGGGTGTCAGTCATTTTGGAGCACCGCCCTCGCCATTTATCTTCACAATATGGTCATGCTATATTTTCTCTATTTTATAGCAGAAAACACAGGAGCTCAGGGTGCATTTCTTGAGGTAAAAAAGAGAAGGCTTAAATTCTGTTCTGTCAGATTCGAAACCTTGCTGCTTGCTATAAAACATGCTATGAGGGAACTGAAAATGACTAGGATATAAAATATGCGCTCAGGTGGCAATATTTATGAAGCATGTTTGTGTGAAGCAGGTCCTGTTCTAGGCTATGGGGATCCAACTCAGGCCAGGGCCCTGCCCTTTTGGGAGAGGAAATGTGGTGGAAGATTGGACAATGAATAAACTGAAAGATGGGCTATAAAATGCTAGCTGGTGCCAAGGGCTATGAAGGAAAATATGGCCTGGAGGAGGTCCTGGGAAGTTAGTGGCATTGCTGACCATTATGAAAACCTGGCTGAGGAATGGTGTCCCAGCACTGAGGGAGCAAGATCAAGATCAGGCTTATGTAGGCAGATGTTTATACTCTGTTCATGCATCTGTTGAGTTTCCCCTGTGTTTTTGATGCTCTCTCAAGCTCTCATCCAGTACCTCAGCTGACCAGTGCACACCATGAGGGGCAGATGGCATTAGAATTTCTTTTTTGATGAAGGATTGGATGTGGAGAGAGGTGTGAGTGGGCAGAACTACATAGCTCGTCAGTGACCTCATAGAAGCTTGAACCCAGGGCCACTCACCCAGACCTAGGCTCCTATTTTGTCCCTTACAGAACTGTCTTGGGCAGAATCTGACAAGATTCCCTAAAGCCAAAGTCATAGCTAGGCAAGAGAAAAGCAACTAAATTTTCAAAGGGTGTTTATTTAAAAAGTCAAGACTAACCCTAGATAAGAACCAGGGCAACTGCCATCTAATGCTCTCTCTGAGAACGAATCTTGCACAGATGTCCTATGATGAGGATGGGACCATCGGGATTGCTATTGGACACATGAGGGAACTGAAAACAACCTTTTCCAGACGTATAGAACAGAATTTATGGAGTAAATATCCATCTGGGGATATAGTTACTTGGTAGAACACTTGCCTAACACCTAAAAGACCCAGGACCCACAAAGGCCCAGGATCTGCGCCATATTATCCCCATGTAGGAAGCCATGCTTTTCCCAGTATTTTTGCTCACGTGTAGTGAAAGTTGAAGGAATTGTGAACCTGGCCATCACCAGGGAAGGATTCAGATGCCAAAACTCAGGCTGAGAAGCAGGGGAACCTGGGAACAGGGGAGTCATAGAACAATTACAACATCCACAATGAACACTTGCCTCGTACCCCTATTTGTGCTGATGTAACGAAAAGTACGCGAGACTTGTTTGAGTTGCTTTTTGGTTGCTGTGATAAAATACCATGACCAAAGCAACCTATAGATGAAAGAGTTTATTTGGCTTGTGGTTTCAGAGGGAGAATCCATAACGGCATGGCAGTGGGTGGTCAGAGCAGGAAGCAGAATGACTCCATCTTTTATCAACACAAAGGAAACAAAGAAAATTAGAAGTCAGACAAAGCTAGAAAATCCTGGAAGTGCTTTCTCCACAAAGGCTCCACATCTTAAAAGTTCAGTGACCTCCCCACACAGCCATTCAACTGGGGATTCAGTATTTAAATAAATGATCCTATGTGGAAGGGACAGCATTTTCCCACTCAAACTCCCACAGACTGGATATAATTTATAAATATAGGCATGGGCTGTAAAATGTCAATGATAGATCAATAGAGGACAACGATTCTCTCAGATGATGTTGCCCAGTGACACTGTTTTAGCTTCTTTCATAAGTACACTCCATAGTCTTCACACAGGGATGAAACTGCCCAGTTATGCATTTCTCAGAATGTAGCTCTGCCACCAAATGATGCACACTTGTGATAGAAGCATGTTTCTCTCCGTTCTGGAGGCTAACGTTCAAGGACACGCTGCCACGGGTCCAGTGTCTGATAAAGATCTTTGTCTCTCTAGGATGGCACATGGTTGTTCCCGGGGCAGAAGTGATAGAATCTCCAAAGGGGCTTAGCTACTTCCTTCAAGACCTTTTCTTAGGTACTGAGTCGTATTCCTGCCTTGTTTGGGGGTGATGATTTGTAACCAAAGGGTTCACCTTTTCATCTTGTGTGGGGAACAGGAACTAAGTGTCTATTTCAGTGCTGAAAGGGACCTGGAACTTTAAGCCACGCCAAATCTTTGTGCCCCAGCAGCTAAGCCTATAAAGCCGAGGAGAACAGCCAAGAAGGGAGAGGATCTGGTGTATCCCCAGGAGACAGACTGAGAGTAAAGTGGAGTGAGGACTAAAGTGGTTAATGCAGAAGGCAGAACCTAAAATTGGGCTTCTATTTCTTATTCATAGGCCACAGCAAATGAAAACTAAAACTCTTAAAAAACAAAATATGCATAAGAAGCTTGCGTGGTGGTGGGAAACCCTGCCTGGAGTAGACAGGAAGGGGTGGGTGTAGATGTGCTGACAGGCTGCCTAGCTGTGGGGCAGTCCTGCCGCAGGAGTGCCACCTATTCTGGGTTCCCACCATTGCCCTTGTCGGCAGCAGGAGGAGACTGGCCAATCTAATCCTCTGCTGCATTGAAGACAGACATCTGCTTTGCTCTGGCTAATTTAGTGTAGGAAGCCTGGCTTGCTCTCGGGTATAGATAACAATTCCTAGCTGGCTGGCAGGCAGGCAGGCAGGCCGGCCGGGGAGCCAGGAGCTCAGCTGCATCCCTCCCTGGCTAGCATTCCATCACCCAACAGTCCTCCCTCCCAGGCAGGCTTCAGCTGGCCAGGCCCTATGCACAGAAGCCTGAGGTGCCAGCGGGGAAGGGCAGGGTTCGTGATTCAGGGAGATAGTGCATACTTGCTTGCACAAACACAGGGCTGCAGTTCCCAGAACAGACTCTTCTCACAACCATCCGAGCCAGCTCTGCCCTCAGAGGAACCAGATGAGCTGAGAGGGAGGAGGTGTTGTTCCAGTCTGGGCAAGCTAGAAGCCTGAATAGAAAGGTTTGTCACACATGAATAGGGACTCTGGGATTGCTGTCCTGAGCAGTGTCCTTCCATCTGAAAACCAAAGGGCAAACAAATTCCATAACTAATATGGACTCTGAGACAGTCCGCTCCAAACTTCTCCCACGGATATAGCAGTAGCTGCCTATCTTCCTGCTGGACTGTTTTCTATACTTCCCAATGAAAGTTTTGAGTCTCAGAACTTGTTCCCATAAGAATGAGAAAGAAAATGTTTAACTTTCTGCCTTGAACGCTTAACTCATTCCCCACTGCTACTCTGTACTCATGTTTTAAATGATAGTTCTGAGGTTGCTGTCTAAGCATTCCTCAATTCCTCCAGGAACCTTGCAAGATTTAAAAGTTACAACTGGGTGTGGTGGTATATACCTGTAATCCCAAGGCTTGGGAAGCTGAAGGAAAAAAATCATGGTTGGGTGAACAGTCTGAGCTACGAAGAGGGATATTGTGCTGAAAGAAAAAGGGATAAAGTAGTTAAAGAAACAAAGACCACTACAAATTAGTTTAAGCAAAGGAGCGTACATTACTCACCTTCCTGGGATTCAGAGCGCACTGGAGTTAGCCTCTCAGACAGCATTGTCCAGCACTTTCTTCCAGCCCTTGGCTCTACATCCTGCTGAGAACTGACATTATTTGTAATTATAGATGGGATCATTTCATAAAATCAGGAAGACGACTATGGTCAACTCTAGGCTCACAAGGTTCCTGTTTGGTAAGCTCTTAGAGAACAACTTATTCAACTTTTAAGATTCTGGTTGGTTGTGCTTGGGGTACATTCTCAGTCTTGAACCTTTTCAGTGTATTGGGAGGAAAGGCAACATCTGTGATCAAGTCTAGGTCATGTGTCCAGGAGAATACTTGAGATTATGAATAGCCAGGTTCTGATTCTAGGAAAAGAATGAGCTTGGGAAGATGTACTTTACAGGCAAAATAATAGGCCCACAATCTCTATTGCAATGGGGTTTGCCTTCTTGTAGCATCTAATTAAGTGAAAATTTTGGGGCAAGGGATCTTTTTCATCAACTGCCTCAACACCGTGGCATATCCTGCTTTTTCAGCGGGTTGGCAGAGTTTGAAGCTGTCCAACCGCCTTCTTGTTCTTTCAAGCCTCCACGCACACACTCACTCTCCTAGGTTCTCTCAGTTGAGTGTTTTAAAACACTCAAGGCATTTCCTTTCTATAGTTCCTCTCCTAGCCAATGTCTGCTGGTAGCTCCAGCCTTCCTGTCGCCATGGCCAGCAGCTGTTCCTTTAGAGTTCTTCAGATATTAATCCTCATCATACAATGAGGTCACCAAGTCCTGCTGAGTCAGGCTGGGCCAGAACCCAAGAATAGTGTTAGGATGCAGGGCCTTCTCTGCCTCCTTGTGGGGGTGAGCATTTGAGCCACGCTGTCCTCATGGCAAGCTTCAGGAATTTCTTCCTCAGGCCCGGTGGTTGTGGTGCGCATCTTTAATTCTAGCACGTGGTAGGCAGAAACAGAGGGGTCTTTGTGAGTTGAGACCAGCCTGGTCTACAAGAACAGGACAGCCAAGGCTGTTACACAGAGAAACCCTGTCTCAAAAAAAGGCCAAACAAACCAAAAGAATTCCTCTTTCTACCTCCTATATCCTGAAATGGTTTATTCTGAATACAACTTAGAGTCATTAGGCCAATACAACTCATGTCATCTGAGTTGAAAGGGAATGAGTGAGCCCTTGACTCTAATGTCCTACAAGTGGCTTCTTGAGTTTGGCCATGCTTAAGTCTTCGTTATTGGATGACTCTTCATGTTGGCAGGTAGCTTTCCTTTCAATTCTTCTCTTTAGTCAGAGGCCACAAGAGCAAAATGAATGTTCCCTATGTTACCATTCTGGAACTCCCAGGGCAGCTTCTACAGCATGATCTGAATGTGTGACTTCTGATTATCTGTGAAGTTGATACTGAGAAGCCATGAGCTCCCAGTCATTGCAGATGAACCACTTATCCATGTGTGGTCACGGTCAGGGACTATGGCCTGGGACTATGCATAAGATTTCAGAGATTATAGCATTGCACACTCCTGTCTCTCCTGATCCAAAACCGGTTGCTTCATTGCCTCAGAGGAAGTGCCTATTTCCTGGACATTGAGCCCGTCACCTATGTAATGTCACCCTGGGCCTTCTACCTGCAGAATGTGGGAATGGGTGACCAGTTTGCTGTAATCAGGTTGGAAGATGCAGATGTAACAGGGCTCTTCTGAGTGATGGAGAGAACCCACTCTAAGACTGCATGAGAGATGCAGGATCCTGACCATTGCTGTGAGAAAAGGTTGTGGAGCAACAAAGACAAAATGAAGAATTACCACCCTATCCTACCTTTATTTCCCTCCTCATTTTCTCTTTCCCTCTTTCCTGACATTCTCTGTATGCTGGGCCCACAGAACCCCACAGTACTTCAAATACACCCTGAAGTCAAGCATAGTCCTGGCCCCCCAAGAA
>LOJH01013176.1:12632-25005 GCA_001685095.1 Ellobius talpinus | reverse complement strand
CCATCCATCCATCCATCCATCCATCCATCCATCCATCCATCCATCCATGCACACCAGAAAGGAAAGCCTGTCTACATAAACCTGCGCAAGTGAGGCTGTCCCTGGGGCTGCTGAAGTACCCCACCCCCATTGCTCAGTCCCCAGCAAGGACTGCCTTTGTCTCCAGCCAGCTTATCCAAGACAGTTGCTGCCTCACTTCAATTAAGTTTGAATTAATTCTTGCCGGTTTCCTTTACAAAACATTCAGGTTTTAATTGTTTCACCTAATTACCGGACGGTGACCCAGATCTGAGACCTGACACAGGTGATAGGAAACTAGGGGCTTCCTCAGATCATATTTGAGTGTTGTCTCTGGAGCATCAGGGCGAGGGATATTCCTCCTCTTTGCTCCCCACTGTTCTGTGGGTCTGACCTTCCAGGCCCTCGAACAAAATGCAGTTTCCCTATCAGATAAACATGCACTCTCTCAATGAACAGGCCTCATGCGTAGGATCAAAAATAGCTTTAATTGTGCTCCCCAGCCTGACTGGGATAGTGTTCAAGTCAACAAAGAAAATCTGTACTTAGATTCACAACTTTTGTATCTTTCCGAATTGTACAGGAGGCTTAAAGAATAGAGACCCACACACTGTGTGGATGCTAATTATAGTATTCGTTTCTAGCTACATATTTGCATGCAAATATCAGCCTGTATAAATTTGGCATTGAAAGCACCCCAAGGCTCTAGCCTGGCAGATGGGTATTGGATCACAATGAAACTTAACAGTACCTGGGGGCCTTGGGGCCAAGCAGAGGCTCGGAGCAACAGGAGAGCATCCGTCTTCCCTCTTCCGAGACTACAGTGTGGGCTTTATACATTGTTCTGGCTAGGAAATATTTAAGAGGTGGTTTGGAAAAACACTTTGGGCAGATAGCCAATCTCCCTTAATGTTCTGCAGACGGCCTGTAGACCTTGGAAAGTAGGACATCTCTAAATCACTTTATTTTGTTTAAGTGAAGGAGCATCGACATAAGCCACGGGATCTTGAAGCCCACTCTGTGACTTCGTGGGGCCTCTAGTGGGAGGCAGGAGGCAGGTGCTAGAGGAGGGCTGTATAAACCCAGGGATCAATTTCCTATCTTTTTGTCCAGGAGGAGGATGGCAAAGCTTTCTTGTCCTTATCCATTCTTACTTTGCAAAAAAGAAAAGTGCTCTTGCAGAGAGCATTGTGAATCTTGTGCTTCTGAGAGATCGCGGCTGGGTAGTGCCCTGGCTGGGTAGTGCCCTGTCTGGGGCCTAGGCCATAAGGAAGCACTATAGCACCACCCCTTTGCAGAGACTGTGGGTTTGGGGAGCAACCCAGGGCAATTGTTTTCTTGTTCAGCTGCACACAAGTGCAGGGATGCAATTAAAATCAGGTGACGAGAGAGTCCCAAGGAAAAGAGCAGCAAAGGAGCGAGGCTTTGGAAGACAGGAGAGTCCCCAGCCCCATGCAAAAGGCGTTCATCGTAGGAGTGGTGGTGGTGGGGCTCTTGGACTAGAGCCTCTGAGAAAGAGAGTTGAATTATCTGCAGTCATAATTCATTCACTCACATGTTTGGAAAGATTTCAATATCTGCCCCCATGTAAATGAGCTTAAAGGGTCCCTGAACCGTGAGCACAGCCTGGCTGGGCTTAGGAATCCTTATCCTTTAAGGCAGAAAAATGAGTTTAGGAAAGCAAAACTCACTCCCTTATAGACATCCAAGGATGTGCGTTGTTAAGCTGCTTTTACGTTGTATTCTCTGGTTGAAAACTTCCTTGCCTTGAACTGGGGAAAGTAAACATGTCTGGTTTTTCCCAAAGTCTTAGGTAAATGAATAAAACTGGGAAAAATATCAAGTGGATATATTTTAATTTGCCACAGTTTCCAAAGGAGTTTAGGGCAGAGTGTTGAGTTCTCACTGAGTCCATGGTGCCATGGTTGACCCCAGGTCCTTCTTCCTCTCCAGGGACAGCCTGACCTTCCTCCCGGTGGGTCTTCTCACATTCCCATCAGTCTTCAAACCTCATCACCAAGTGCAGAACACCCCAAAACATTTAGGGACAGTTCTCTTCTTAGGAGAACATCACACCGATCCTGAAGCTGGTTGGGTGAACGTCCCTCATTCTAAGCTGTGTTTGAATCCAGCCTGAGTATCTATCATCTGAAGGAGAGTTGGAGTCAAATTCTCTTCACTAGGCATTGTCCTATCAGAGCTAGAGTGAGTGTTCTTATCTTCCTCTCATGGCAGATGAAGAAACTGAGGCCCGGAAAGGTTAAGAGGGATCAGAGCCAAGATGACCCAGACAGCAAGTGTGAGGGTTATGATGAGGTTGTGTGGGAGAGGTTGCCTTTTAGGAAGGGGACAGTACTTCTGAGATCTGGGATGACTGTGCCCTAGGCTAGCACACATGGTACCCAACCTTCCACAATTACTTCAGGATTGTTCCTGGTTCCCGGTTTCATGGTCAATGAACAGCATCAGGCTGGAAGGAGTCTATGAGGACTTGGGGAAGACAGCGGATGACAGCAGAAGTGACGGCTGACAGCCTGACGAGGGGGATAGAGACAAATCTCAAAGGCAAGCTGGGGACTGTGTACCAGGTAGTCCCAAAATAGACCAGGCCTGCATCGTTAAGCAGCTGGAGTTTCTCCCAGATCTTCTTTTGGAAAGGCCAAAAGCCACTGTTGAGCTAAACGCCCCCCTTGTCTTTAAAGGCATGTACAGCATGCATATGGCAAATTAATTTCTTCGTCATCGGCACAGGAAATAGCTGGACGGTGCCTGCCAAGTGTGTCAGAAGGAAGTCTCCACCTTGGCTGCTTCCAAGGCCACAGCAATCAGTGTCACGGGCCTGTCCTCATGCGCAGGGATCTTCATAGAGTTGCTCCCCCGAATTTCATTCTTTAATTCCACGGGCCTCTCCTACACTTGGCTAGTCTCCGTGTTTCACCTTTACCTTAGTCTTCCAGGAAACTGATTTTTATCTCTCTTTAAAACTGAAGCTAAATACAATATTTTATTCATGCCCAAGTTGTCAAAAGATTTTCTTGGGACCCAGAACACTGGGTGTGACACAGGATCAATCATGGTTTCCTGAGGGTTTTCAGATGGTCCAATTTATTTCCTATTATAGCCCAGAAAATATTTTTTTTGCTTATGTATTTTTTTCCAAAGATGTGCTACGATTAAAATGGGAGTTGGGTTTTAGATCTGGTTTTGTTGCTGTTGTTTGTTAGCTTTCATTCATTGCGTTTCTTTTGCACCTTAGACTCTATGCTGATGCGAGGTTACTGAGTCAGTTAGTGGCCTTGGCATACCTTCCTGACACCTGAGTTCAGTTGCTGGAGCAGGAGATTCTCCTGGCTTCAGTTCCATCAGTTCACATGGCTTTTTAGGGCTTTGAGAGTAAAGTCACATAGACTCTTGGTGGGCCTTGTCACTGGAGGCTCTGAGCCCTGGACACCAGCCTAGATAGGACTTGAGGCCCAGGACCTGCTCGCAACAAAATTCCTGGCTCCTCCTCTGTGGTAACCTTGACTCATTCTTTCTGAAACTGAAGTCATTGTCTTGGGTGAAGACAGTTCACTATACCATCTCTTTGCCACTTATTCTAGTTTAGAAGGTGACACATATTTATTTAAAATTCCGGTTAAGAACAAATGAAGTCCCACGTAACCTTCACTTTTCAGGAACCTCTTGGTGCTGTTTTATTTCTTTCCTTGTGAATCCATTCCCTCCCTCACTTTCTGAGAGGTCCCAGTTTTCATTGGGGTTTCCATGGAACAGGGAATGGGCCACCAAGCCTGGCTTGGGAGACCCAACCCCAGCAGTCACTTTTTATGTAGGACTACGTGTCAGAGAAATTCTCCAAATATTTGCTGAAATTTCTGAATGGTTGGTAGAGTGAAGATGAGAAGTCTGGGTCCCATGCAGCCATTCTGTTGTACCTGCAAGAAGAGGAGAGAAAGTATGGATGTGACTGTCATCCACGCTCAGGATGGCATGTCAGCCTCTGCATGGTGTCTCTGCAGTGAACTGTCTCTGACCCCAGATCGCTTAAAAAATCACCCTAGAAATGGAGATGATTCAAAATCGCTTTTAGGTTTGCTATCTTCCCATTGAGCAATTCTGAAGTGATATTATAACTTAGTAACTTATCTCTTCAGCTTGGCATTGTTTCGAGTAATCTCCTGTTGGTGCATAAATACAATCTCAGTTTCTCTTTAAAACCCACTTCTTGACAGATGCTGGGTTTTTCCAGCTATAGATATGGTAAGTAGAGTTGGGCTGTACTTCAGCTCACCCATGCCATTTCTCCGCATACCCTCAGCTATGAAGTTTCTGCCTTATAGGACTCAGTGGTGACAGATCTGTGTTGTAGGGCTGTGCTTTTTTGTCCTATCTGAGCTCTGGCTGACAATGGTCTCCTTAGAGCCCGGACCGGTTGTTCTGGGTGAGAGAACTGTGTGATGTCTGCTTCTCACATCCATGGCAGCATTTGGTATTGTCAGGTGTATGTTTTTGTCAGTGTAGAAGGTGTATTGTTTCTCATTTTGGTTTAATTTTCCTTTCCTGTGGTATTAATGCAAATGAGTAACTTAGACCATGTTTAATTGACTTTTTGGCTTTCTTCATTTGTAAAGAACCCACTTAAGCACTTTACACATCTGTCTATTGACTTGTTTGTCTTTTTCTTATTGATTTGTAGGCCTTCTTTACATAGGTCGGCTCCTAATCACTCTGTGTGTTAAATCCACCACCATTTGTCTTGTCTTTCGGATTTCTAAGTCTTTCTCAACCCCACAATGCAAAAAATAACTGGTTATGATTATTAACTTCTAAAACATTGCAATAATTTAAACATTATGAATTAAATTTGATTAAAACATTGGAGACCACAAACACATGCTCTTATTTAAGTGAGCAGCCAATTGCCTCAATGGTATCGTCCAGGACTGTATGCTTTCCATTGATTTGAAATATTGTTGTGAAGCATTAACCAGGTAAGCACTTGCAGGCAGACGTGTTTTTCTGAGTTCCTTGGTATTAGCATAGTGATTCTTTGAGACGGTATCATTACATCCCAGTGTGATTTGGGTAGACTTTAAATTCTTTGTTGGTATACTTTCCACCTTTATTGGGGGGTTCTCTCACTGGCCCAAACCTTGCCACTTAGACTAGGCTTAGTGGTCAGGAAATTCCACATATCTTCCTGTCTCTGCCTTCTCAGTTCTAGGATTACAAGTACACTCCACTCTGCTTGGGTTTCTTTGGGGTCTTGGGATCGAAGTCATATTTTTATTCCTCCAACAAATACCTTAGCAACTGAGTTCCCTTCCTAGCCCTGTTCTGTATTTTTTGAAGAATGATGAATGATGACAACTGAAGTATTTAGTATAGACAATTTTTTTCAAACGTTGTTAATCAGGAATTTTTCTGAAACTGCAGTTGCTTAACAGCCAATTTTCTGGGCCTGATTCATTCTCTCTCTCTCTCTCTCTCTCTCTCTCTCTCTCTCTCTGCTTGTGAAGTTAGTTTCTAGTTACTGAAGGACAGGAGACATCTAGGTGGAGGTCTTGGTGAGGAGGGGATGTGGCCAGCCTGAACTTTGTTACCAGGACACAGTTGCTGCAGTCCCATTCTTGACTTCAGGAGAGAACAGTTTCTGGATGTTAGGGTGCCACCAGCATTCTGGTGAGAGTTTTGCATTCATCCTCTTTCCCAAGAACTCCTGTGTTAAATTCCCATCTCCAAATCTAGGAAATCCTGCAGAGTCAAGACATTTGTCCCAGACGGGTGGCAAGAGGAGATCAGGTCTGCTTGGACCGCTCTTCATGCTCTGATTCCACGTCTACCTCTCCATTCTACCTTCTTCCTATCATCCCTCCTATTTTCTGCTGAAGTGATTCTTGGCTGTCCTTCCTGTATCTGGGTCTCTTCTCTGGTTGTAGAGGGGCAACCTCAGGGGGTCTGTGGGTGACTTTGATCTTCCAGCACTGCAGAAGAGATTGGGGGTGTAAACCCACAAATGCATATTATAAACTGACCGGTCTCTGTCACACTTGTCTTTGCTGGAGCTCTTTGGAAACATAGCTGCAGCCATTGGTGTCTTGGGGCTTGCTATATTTTCATAACTGACCCCCTTTCCCTCATGGCAAAGCTCTAGGTATAGCTTCTGCTGTGTCCAACTACAAGGTGTTCATTGGGTGGACCAGGAACAAATGTAAACTACAGCTGAACATCCTTTTGATGTGACTGTGGCCTTCCAGACACTGTCTGGGTTATCATCTTGGTGCAACAGAATAATGGAGCAGGTCTCTTTAGTTTGTACAAAACCTCATGGCTAGTATTTACCCTTCATTTTTGAAGGAAGGCCCAGATGCTCTTCTATTGCACAGGGGTGTCTTTCCTCCAGATATTTTTTTCAGGTTATTGGGCACTTGCAGCTGTGCAGGAAGAACTAAGGTCTTTGACAGAGGGACACATTGGGGCAGTTGCTCCCTGATGCCTGGATGACTTCTGCTTTTATGAGGCTCCTAGTGAGGCACCTCCCTTCCCAGATTTCCTGTATCCAGGATGGCCACTGGATTAAGTCATGGCCAATGAGATACAGCCAGCGTTTGGGGGGATTTCTGGACCCTTCTGCTTCTCAGAGAAGTCAAAGGTATCTGAGGAAAACTTAACCTTTCTTCATCTTTCCAGCAGGGGACAGGGAGAACCTTCCCAGTCAGGGAAATGCCAGCCTCCACTCTGCAGCCCAGGCTCTGCTGGAGTTGCCTTGTTCACTTTGGTGGTGCCCCAAGAACTGCTGTCCTCATCCCACCCCTGAGTGGCCACAGTGAATGGAGCTTTCCTGTTATGAGTGAAGTAAGGCAGAGGGTGAGGCAGGAGGATTCTTCATGCTTCACCTGCCAAAGCCCCAAGATCTTTACAGGTGTTCTAGGCAGAAGGCACTGACCTCTCTTCAATGGTCCCATTGCCTCTCCCATCCTGTTAGTTGTTTTGTCAAATTGACGTGAGCTAAAGTCATCTAGGAAAGGGGAACCTTAATTGAGAAAATGCCTCTATCATTTGACTGTGGGCAAAGCTATGGGGGCATTTTCTTGATTGATAATTGGTTATTGATTTGGGAGAGACCAGGCTACTGTGGGTGGTGCCATCCCTGGTTTGGTAGTCTTGAGTGGAAGAAAAGAGCAGTACTTCTCCATGGCCTCTACTTCAGTTCCTGCCTCCAAGTTCCTTCCTTAAATCCCTGACTTGACTTCCCTCACTGATGAAATGTGATCTAAAATTTGTAAGATAAAAAACACTTTCTTCACCAGGATGCTTTCACAGTCATGGTGCCTACCACAAGAATAGAAGCCCTAACTATGCCACCTCTTCATGCCTGGGACCTGTGCTGAGGAGAGCCTACAGAATCTCTCCCCTGAACATGCTCCGTGGATACTTGTTAAATGGACAGAGACCATGCAGTGCTTCCATCTTGAAGCTCAGGCCATTTGTCCATCTCACCCATTATCTACTCCATACCTATCCTGCCACCTGTCCTGAATGTGTAACCTACAGCTCTCAACTTCTGACACAGGAGCTCCACCCTAAGGCAGTGATCTTCCACACCTGCCTCTCTGGAAAGGAACATTTAGTCTTGCCCTGGGCCTCCATCACACATGGTTGTCACAGTTACCCTCTTCAGTCATGGTCCTCAACCAACAGAGAAATGCCTGAGGGATCCTTTGGCTCTGGAGATACCCTGAAGCCCAGCAAGGCAAGGATGCCAGAACTTAGCTTCAAATCCTTAGTCTGCTAACATAATGTTGTGTCTCTCCTTCCTCCAGGGCCTCTGAGGTCTGAAATGGCTCCAGCCATGTCCCACAGAGGATGAGCAAGTGGGTTGATGTGCTGGAAGATATTATAGATGGAACACTGGAGGAAAACCTGGCCCAGGGTGTCCTCTAGCCCCAAGGACTACACATCGCCCAGTCAAGGGTGGAAAAGACTATGCATGAAGTGTGTGGTGAACACAGTCTTTCTTACCCTTGTTCTCTAAGCCTCATGGTGTCACCGCTCCTTATAGAGTAGGCTCATCATGTCAGCATTGAAAGTCACTTAGTGTTGGTATGTGTGTACAAAGTTTCTCACTGACCTAGAACCTGTCAATTCAGCTAGATTGGTTGACCAGTAAGCCTGAAGGACCCTCTTGAGATTCACCTTCACATAACACTGGGATTACAAGCATCCACCAATACACCTGGCTTTTTACATATGTTCTAGGGGTTGAACTCAGATCCCCGTGTCTGCACGGCTAGCACGTTGTGAACTGAACTATGTCCCCAGACCCTGCTTTTTTCTATAAGACACTTGGACTTCCCCCTATTTTGATTTCCTCAAGGGTTCCGGCACCAGTGCGTCAGTGATTCTAAAGGATGCCTGCATTATTCAGCTCCTTAGAAAAGGGCTATGGGGTGATGGAAAGACAATAAGATAAAGCCAGCAGTCACCATAGTATGAAAGCCCCATTCCTTTGATACAGTCTCCCTTGCCCTCCTTCTGTTCCCTGTCCCTGGCTTGCATAGCATGACCCCTTTCTCCTCTCGTCCCTTCCCCCATCCAGCCTCTGAAGGCTGAGTTCTGGGGTCTCTGCCTCCATCCTGCTTTTATGGTTGTGTCTCCAGAGCCCCTCCTCTGAAGGAATCGACCTTTTCGCTGTCACCCTCCTTGTGGCCTGAAGACACGGTTTTCCTAATAGAGCGTTTCATAGCAGCAAAGTGGTTGTCGATAAACCCTTCAGGTCGAGCAAAGCCTGCGAGTCAAAGGCAATCCACGCTCCTCATTGAGCACTGAATGGCTTGTTTCAAACTCTGGTGCCAGGCCGGCTCAGAGGAGATCGCTATTACTGCTATTAGGTCTTCTTGAGTTTCCTGTAGTACATCTTATTAGAAGCTTGTGTAAGTACCTGCTTGTGGACCTGCCTTCATCACTGCCCTGTTGACTGTAATCTTATTAACCTGTACAAAGTGAATGAATTAACGGGTGTGAACCCTGCTGGGGCCCAGACCCTCGGACGCGGGCAAGCCCCGGGCCTGATGTACTGTGGGACGATCACATTATAGTCTCGTGATATTACTCAACACACTTCAGATAAATGAATGAAAAAGCAGGATGATGCTGGCTTCATCCCAGAGCTGATATGGTAGCTAATCAGTGTCCAAGCATAGGTCATTACATAAATTATGAACCCAGGCTGGATGGCAATCCCCCAGAGGTGTCAGCTGATGTCAGGCCACGGGCTGAGTTCTGAATTCTGAAAACACCAGCCCTTTTCACTCTTCTAATTTCTGGAAATTACTCTCAGACATCTTTGGAGGCCTAGGGAATACACTTTAATCTGCTCACTCACTGTCTTCATGGAAAACAACCTGGACTCTCTCTTTCAGAGACTTTCTCACCCTTGTCTTCTCCGTCCACTTACTGAGAAGGTATTTTCCTGGGCCTTAAACCGGTGTGTGGAGAGTCATAAAGATTAGGAAACAGAGAGCCAGTGCAGAGGGGATCAAAGATGCCAAGATGCCAACTTTAGGACTATCTGAGTCCAGAGCCAGGAGCCAGGTCATTGGTGCCGATGGTGGCTTATTGGTCACAGTTTGAGACGGAGTGCAGAGGCATGGAAGAGTTCCCCAGAAGGGCTGACTGAGGACTGATGATGGGCAGATAGGTGAGTGGATAAAAGGCCAGATGCTGACTAGGTAAATGAATGACCTCATCGTGGGAATGAGGCTTCCAGTCACAGAACTGCCGCCTGGGATGATCACACCATGTTGGCTGAGCTTAGAAATGCCTTCCCAGAGTTAGGAGCAGGTCTCAGTTTGAACCATGCTTACCCACTTAGCACCTCATGCCCAGGCACAAGTGAGTGAGGCTCTTTGATTCTCAATTATTTTATATGCAGAAAGAACACATTGTTCTCCTGAAGATGGATAGTGAAGACTTCGCAAGCTAATGGGTACTTTGCCAGTGACCATGACCGTCCTTAGCACTTAACACACGCTACAAAATGGAGAGCCAGTGTTCCTAGTACCATTGCCATTGCTTATTGGGAGCTTGGACAGCTGGGGGGCTTGAGGACTTAAGAGTTTATTAAGAATTTGCTTAAGGATTGTTGTATTTCTTGCCTTAAGCTCCCAATGCAAGATACTATTAATGTCTTGCTAAGATTCAGGCACAGTGGTGGTTTCTTTCTTTTGCATCCTAAGATACGCTGGTCTAGAAAATGGTCTAGTTCATCTTCAGAGGTCAAGTGACCCTGCACTAAAAGGTTGTCCTATTTGGTGTCTGTGAGAGATGCAGACTGAAAGCCCATGCATCATGCTCCAGCCAGCCCATCAATGTCACCCATGATTGGTGTCTACTCACCTTTCCCACTCTCTGTTGAGTTGGGGGACAGATGATCTCTGAGGGGACTTTCAGTTCCACAAACTTTAAATATTTAAACACGAGTTTTATGTTAATGGCCTCTTGGCGCTGTGCACGACTTCCCAAATTAAACATGTGTTTCAAAGGCCTCTCAAAAATCAAACTAGCCATTTGCTAGGAGCCATGAGGCTGTGGGATGATGGGAGGAATGAAGCCAGTGGGGAGCTCAGAAGATTGGAAGGGGACAGAGTGCCGGAGTCACAGGGCAGAGCCCAGCGAGAAGGCAAATAAAATGGGGGACCGTAAAGAAGAGTTTGATTGAATCTGAGAAATCAAACCAGATGGGAGAAGAGACTCAACCACATTAAGTTCAAGGGAAAAAGGGAATGAAGGGAATCTGTCACGTCCAAAGACAGTAGCGACACCAGGAAGGAGCCCTAACATTGTACTGCTTTCCCTGCCTTGCCGAGGTAAATCCCTCTCACACAGGTGCTGGAAGCAGTCCTGGAGAGACCTGCACGATCCTTGCTTGCCAAGGGGCACAGATGAGACTTATGTGACACATTTTAATGTGATTTTAGAGTTTGTGTTTCATTGCTTTTTATCATACTAGGAAGAAGTTTAGAGCGTTCACTGGTAAACTCTGTGTGTGTTGATTTCCCTTTTTCACTACTACAGTCAGAGAAGGCTGATGAATAATGGAAGCCAGGAGCTGACTGGGTCCATCCTTACTTCATCCAGGTCACCACTGTTCCAAGTCTGGAGTTCAGACTGATGCTACCCAGTTGGCTTTGATTCTAAAAGTATTAGCGAATATATAAGTCCCTGTGCATGGTCTGAAATACACCCCAAGCCAAATTAGTTTACCAAATGTATTTTGGGCATGACTTGCTAAAATACTCAAATAATGGATTTTGGAGCTCTGGAGATTTATTAATACCCAAGAAGTAAGATTATAAAAACCATAAAGGATTGCTATTGAGAAAGACGATCATTTCAAACGCAGTCAGAGGAGAAAATTAGATCCTGCAGTTACCGCACCATCAATGAGAGTTTAACGAGGTCTAACCATTTATCGAAGCACTGGGCAACCTTCAAATAGTGAAGTGCCAAAGAGCCTCCTTCCCGGGCTTACGTGGTCTAAGAGATCTTACTTGTTTAATTATGCTGACAAAAGGAATCCGTGAAGAAGTTGACCCACATTCAGGTTGAGAGCCAGGGTGACAAATTAGCATTTGTATTCTATAAACATGCTGTATCTTTGTGCCGCGGTTTGTACAAATCCAATATGCTAGCCCACATGGTGTGGGGTGTGGGATCAGAACCGCCCTGTTCACATGCTGCTGTGGGGTCCGGCTGCGGCTTTTGTCTTGGCCACAGTGCTTGACTCTAGAGGGACTTCCCTGAGCAGCCCCCCATCACAGGAACAGTTGGTTTCTGTTTATTTTCAGGCTGTGGCTAAGCACAGATAATTATATTCCCCAAAGATATTTTTTCTCAGATTTTGATAAAGTCAAAACAGAAATTAAACTGGAATTCTGTAGCTGATGGCATTTATAGTAGTTTTTGCTAACATAAATGTTATGATATTTTTAAAATGAAGAAAATTGGCCTTTCTCCCAGAAAGGCGATGCTGGGAGGAATTGGCAGATCTGTTGAAGTACATATATATACAATAAAAACAAGTGAGATGGCAGGCTCCCTTCTCCGTCTGCTGTCTCTTCCTAACACACACACACACACACAAACATACATGCACCCACATACACTCATTCATATAACACATGTACTACATAGACTGCACTGCACTACACTACATATAACATGCCACATATCACATACATACACATAACACACACCATATCACACATATGACACATTTTACTGTGGATGCTCAACACTGAAAAAGATCTCTCTCTCTCTCTCTCTCTCTCTCTCTCTCTCTCTCTCTCTCTCT
>LOJH01013174.1:13904-25006 GCA_001685095.1 Ellobius talpinus | reverse complement strand
TGTTGGAAGAATTCTTGCATTGGAGCCTGCCCATCTCTTCCTATAAATGCTCTCCTATGGGTCTTCCTGTACAGGATCAGGGCCCCGTGCTGGCCAGGGAGCTTGCAGACAAAAGGCCTACCTTGCTGTAAGCAGGCTATTGAAACAAAAGAACTCCTGCAGGGTTGCACTCACCACCCAGTCCCAGCACCCAAACAGGCTGAGCTGGGGGATCTATGGCCCCAAAGAAGGAAAGGGAAGGGGTGCCTGAATGCAAGCTGGGAAGGGGTAGGAAGAGAGGGGCAGTATCCAGGGTTAGGAGCCTCTGCAGAATGAGCAGGAAGTTTAGGGGGTGGAGGAATGTCTGTGCTCCATTTCTGAAGGTTAGGAACACTCTTACCCCTCTGTTGGATCTTCTGGTATAGTAAATTTTTGAATGGAAAAATAAAAAAATTTAAAAAATGGAAAAAAAGGAAAAGAAAAAGAAAGTGAGGGCTGCCACGTGGTGAACCTTGGCCTTGGCATTATCTGCCCCTATAAACTTTTGTTGGATCCTAGTAAAAAACAATTACTGTCTGTAACAATTGTAGACCGTCTCTTTGTAGTTGGTAGGGTTTTTACCAAGTTCTTATCTGAAGAACAGTCCCAACTGTTCTAAGGAGGACTGCCTTAGTTAGCGAAACTGGCATCATCTTGAGCAGTTTTTAGCTCAGACCTGATCTTTGAGTGGTTTTTAAAGGCTCAGTGGCATCATATGAACCAGGTAGAATAATTGTGGTGTGGCCAAGCTAGCTCCTTCCATAGTGCGGGAGGCCCTTAATCTCAGGGTTTCGGGTCTGTGTCCTATGTTGGGTGCCAGATAAAGTGAAAGATATTGTGAAAGTTACAAATTGTCTTTATTATTACGGTACAGAGCAAATGGATTCAAGGGAAAACACAAACTCACAGAATACTAGACAAGGTGGAAGCCACTGTTTTCTCCCACTCTTTCCTGGGGAGATGTGAAAAACTTGCTTCTGCTCCAACCTACAAAGACAGTGAGCACAGGTCTCTCCACTTATCAGTCCAGACATAGCACCTCAGAGGACATGCTAAGGGAAATTACCCCAAAAGCTATTGGCTAAATGAATTCCTACAACATTATCATGTAACTGTGAGTAAAATTTTCATACTAAATTTGCAAAATCTTGCTTCCAATGAAGTGATTTGGTTATTGTGAATTCCAATTCTATTATTAATGAGTAAACCAATTATCTCTGAAATCTGTTTAATGTCCCTTACTGTTTATCTTCCCATGTTAACAATGGCAGCAAATTTGGAGTACAATTATACCAATTTTAAAAAAATATATTCTGTAAAATCATGTAAAAACCTAGTTGATTTAAGTATAAAATATAGAAAGACTCAGATATATGTTGGCCAGTATGTAAAGCATGTCATTTATAAATCCCTTCCAAGTTTCTATTGATTTGAGAACCTTTGTAAAGAATTTATAGAAGCCTTTTAATTTATTACCTCTATGATGTTTCACAGTATTAAGCTTATCTTTCCTTTATATTAATTTGAAAAAGGCTATATACTTTACCCCTAATTTTAATCTCTTAAAGGATATACTTTAAAGTATGCTGAGTATGTCACCTTAATTCACATGGGTAAAGACAGTTGTGTAAATCTTGCTCATACATCCTCCTCTTAATTGGGATTTCCAATGAACAGCGAAATTCAAGGTTGAGTCCTCATTGAACTATTTTCCTGTACTTGCTATGATTCACTGCAGATGTACATCCAGAAAGAAGACCCATCAGCTTCCCAATAAAATTGATGTATTTTAGAACACATTCTATACCCACTCATTTAAAATATGCTTTCTATTGAGGTTGTAACAATAGCTAGTAAAAGCTGATTTAAATACATTCAAATAAAATTGAGATTTTACCACACTTTTAAAAATCAGACACTAGAGATAGCATCATCTATTGGTAAAATTAATAACAATAACAATTTTGGATGTTGCTGTGGAAATTTATTGTTAATATATTTGAAAAGCAGAACATACGAAAGACACACTATTATCAAAACTAAAAGAACAAATAAATATTTACTGCATTTAAACTTTTCATACCTTCTTATGTTGAAAATTTAAATTAGATTATAGTAAAACTGATTCATTTCTTAGTTTGATTAGGAATTTATTAATGAGTTATTATTGTTGACACTGAAACTCTTATATATTAGATGATGAATATTGACACCAACATTATTACCTTAATGTTAATTCTATTTATATATGAATGATCTAACATTTAGAACAACATTCTTTAGAGTTAAATATTTTTTCTAGCAATCTGGAAGAGTGGAAATTTCTTCTGTTTAATAATATTTTTACTGGTAAATATTTCACAGTAATCATATATAATATATATATATTTTCAGCAAATATATACTTAGCTCCTAGTTAATATATGATATAAATCTTATGTGACCCTTCCTTAAACTCAACATAGAGTGGAAGAAATATGGGTGGTCAGGTTTGTATTGTAATATTCTAGTATTAAAAGAAGGATGAAGAAAAGCAAACAACTGGATATGTTAATGCAAATATTTCCTCTCTCTTTTCTGTGCTGTAGTACATGTATCTTTCCATTTTATTTGAACTGGTGGAAATCTGCTTATTTTACAGCAAAAGCCCAAAATGGTAACTTACTACTAAAGTATTTCCTTATGGCCCTTATGCTCATGAATGATTACAAAGAAAATAAAATCTGGCCCCAAACTCCTTGGTTGATTTTTTTATTCTATTAAGAAATATCACCAAGAGATTTTCAACAAAAATTCTAACACTTATCTGTGATAATGTAAATTCTTTTCACAGCCTCTCTATGTTATGCAAGCATTGTTTACATGCATTAACAGAATTTACTGTACATGACCAAAATGACTAAAAAACTATGGTGCATAAAAAGATTGCAAATATCAAAACACATTTTGTCATCATACACTAGGTACATAAATTTGATTACAAATGATGTATACAAAGTCCTTGATATCAAACCTCCCTTTCACAACCCTAGATGTTTAGAAGCTAACATTAGGAAGTAATATTGTAATGCAGAAAAGTTGTCATAACATAAAGATAAAAATCCCCAAGTAATCAATGAGAAGAAACACAATGTTGATATTCATATATGTTTGTTTGAATGGGCAATATTGTTTATTTTAAAAATCACAAGAAAGCCTTAACATGATACTTTACATATATACCTTGAATACACAAAATTCTAATAAGATTTATTTTATTCTAAGTAAGATAAAAGCATAAATTATCAAAATAATAGCATTTTTAAAGTTAAGTTCATACGTTAAAAAGACAAAGTTTATTTTAACTATTAGATTAGCATAGTATGAATTGCTCATGCAACAAGTTAAATTGACAAGAAAGTTATTAAATTTACAATTTTGTTTACAATGTGTTAATAATTATTATAGTCATTGATTAGAATGGACAAGGCCAATGTTTGTTTTAAAAAATCATTCAGACACAATGCCATGATTAAACATCTCAGCAATTGAATAAATCAAATAATACTGCACAGTAGAGGTAGCCGTAGGACATTTTCTTCATTTCCAACTGACTTTTGCAACTGATAAGATTCAAAGCTTCATAGTTGTAGAATATTTTATTTTTCCAATGAGGCCTGGGTCTTGGAAGATGGAATGTAAAATCTGAGTCATTCACTAAGATCTGTATTGCACTGACAGCACAACAAAAGGAAATTCAAGAAAAGTAAACATAACTAACAAAACTCTTCTTTCTAATCTCATCACAGTCAAGAAAATCCATGTGGCCTCAGCCATAGGCAAAAAGATACTGAAGAAAATTGAAGGGTGAGAAATGCTCTTCCCCATGTAAAATAATATCAATGGGTTTCCAATACCACTTGATAAGATCAGTCATGATTATATTCCTAAAATTTTCATTACACAGACTAAATATATTATTTATTCACATATATACATATGCATAGTATATGTATATATAAATATTTAACAAACATATTAATATATACATACATGTTTGTATGTCTATATATGTGAATCTATGTGCATGCTTATGTGCATGTATCTATGTGAATAGATACATGCATATTTATATCTTATGTGCATATATATTTAATAATTATGCATGTGTTATATGTACACATACATATGCATGTAACAACATCTAGTGGGAAATGAGGCCATGAATTTGCAAGCAATCAAGGAAAGATATATGGAAGGAACTAGAGGGAGGAAAGAGAAGTGAGAAATTACATAATTGCATTATACAATCAAAAATAATAAAAATAATAAAAACATTAAAAATATTCTTTTATCTTATATGAAAATATGCTTTCCATGTGGATGTGGACACTTCAAAACACATATGAATATATTGTGAAAGAAATGAAGAGAAAGTAACAAAGAAATATTTACAACATTATATTTGTTGAAATAGTCATTTTTAATAAAATTTCTTCCAAACATTTGAGGGACTTTTAAAGGAGATACTTGTTTCTGGCATACCTACAATATGAACATAGGATACAGTCTTGAATTTAAAATATCTTGTAAAGGAAGAGACAAAATAAGTACATACCTTTATGTCCATATACTTTTAAAACTTGAAGAGGATAACAATTAAGCCTATTAAATGATTTAATATCCACACTTGATGCATTTAATGTCCATACTTTATGAATTTGAGATAAATGGCATCTTAAAGACTACATAGCAAAAATAAAAGCTTTAAAAATCATAGCAAGTATATGTTTTATTTAATTAGTTTGAATCATGAGATCATCAGAAAACCATCCAACTATTGTAATATAATCCTATGATTTAAATTAAGAATTTTATTGAAGATGTTTGTCTTAGTTACTGTTTGGTTGGTATGAAGAGACACCTTGACAAAGGCAGCTCTTATAAAATAAAGGATTAGTCAGGGGATTGATCACAGATTCACAGGGTAATTCCATGATCCTTAAGGCAAGTAGTATGTTAGAAGGCTGGCATGCAGGCAGTCAAGGGTCTGAGCTTACATTGCAAGCCCAGGCTGGCAGGCAGAGTAAGAAAGAGGGCCCTGTCATTCCCTTTTGAAACCTTGAAGCCCACTCCCTGTGACAAACCTCCAATTGGTTCACATCTACTCCAACAAGGTGATAGACCCTAATGTTTCCTAAACAGTTCCACTAACTCGGTAATAAGCATTCCAAAAGATGAGCTTGGGACTGACATTCTTCAACTCACCAAATTATTAAAGATACTAATGAAGTTATGCAGCAGAATAATATAGTTTATGAATTTTAAAATAACCTTTTAATTTTTATCTTTTAAGTATGTGCATCTCTGTGTGGCTGTGTTCACATGAGTGCAGGTACTTACAGAGGAAGAAGAGGACAGTAGTAGATCTCTGGATTATTAGCTGGTTGTGAGATTCCCAATGTGGGTTCTGGGACCCAATCGCAGGGCCTCTGGAAGAGCAGTACATGCTCATAACCATTGACCCTTCTACCCAGATCCAGGTTTAAATCACCTTAAACTTAATGATTTCATGGTATATAACTAAACAATTAATTTATCCTCTCTATAAAATGTTTGTACCTAATAATGAGCTTAGTTCTCTTTATTTGCCTCAGATCAAAACACGTACATTTTAGTAGTCAAAAATTGATTACATCTTTGTCTCAAAAATGAGTATTTTGTCCAATATAAATGCGAAGCCAATATACCTCACAAAAATGATCCAAGAAGGAAAACCTTTTGATGACATGTCAAAAAACTAATAGGTATTTGTGGAAGGTCTTCAGATTAAGTCCTGTTATTTCAAGTGACACTTATCGACCCTTGATAACTCCTTTTTCATTTCTTTTTTTTTTACAGCTGAGCAATCTCCATTTGAAACTGCCAAAACCTAGAAATATTTTACAGCTCTGTCAATAGTTTTATCTATTTTGGAAAATTAATGTTGGATAGTAATAATGAACAATTTAGAACCAAAGTGCTTACGTTTTTATATGTTTTATATATACATTTTAAGATCATGACTTACTCTCTACTCCCACTCTTTTCATGGTTTATTATATGTGTGTGGGCCTTTGTTTACCTGCATAGGGTATATTATGATTACTAAAATTATTCAAAGGTATGTTTTTCTTTAGAAATGTGATGATCTGAGTAGATGAATGGCTGCCCGGACAATAGTAAAAACATAGACAATGATAACTAATTTGTAGATAAAAGTCCCTAAATGCAAAGCATACAAGCTGTAGAAAATATAGTAAAGTAAGTTCTGCCAAAGAGGATCCCAGTGAATGGGAAGAGATGCTGTAAAGTGAAACAATCAACTGGACATGGTCTCAAAAACCGGATAAACCAAATATTCATTTATGACAACACAGCGTATGTAAAGAAAATAAAGAAAAAATTGATGTCAGGGTGGAACTGTCAAAATCCCTGATCACTGTCCTTTTGGCTGTTATTATAAAGCACATATGTTAAACTTCTGATAGTGGGGCTAGCATATTTAATCAGGGTTGTTCTTGACAGAGCATTGGGTACTTGATTCATTTCTGGAATGCTCCATTACCGACTCTGACAGCCTTATAGCTCTTCTAGGAAATGAAGTAAAGCATTAGGTTACTAGGCAACTCTGCAGCATTTTAAAAGCATGTCTTGGAACTCACTTTGTTTCTCCTAATTGATTCCATCCACATCATTTTTGAGTGTAAATGGGACATTGTGTTTAGAAATGTGCTGGAGTGTTACTTTCAACTAGTATGTCTTGCTATGCCTGCATCTCTAAATCAAATACTGGCATATAAATGTCATATTGTAAGCAAATATATATTTGAATATATATGTGCATGAAAAAATATGTATATACTTTTGGTAGTTCAGACCACTGTCTGAACTGTCAGCAAACTGTCAGAAAAGCATTAAAGAGTGAAGAGGAATTTGTTTCATGCACCATCACATATACTAAACTTTAATCAGCCTGCCACAATTACCAGACAATTTATCCCCATAATATAATACATCAAAATTAATAGCAAATCTATCTCAAAGCTTGGCATCCATGTTGACATTTCCCCAGTAACTAAACCATTGAACAAGATAGCATTGCCTCTAGTCTAGAAACATTAGGAACAAATGTTTCCATACATCATGTTTTGTAAGTAATAAAGAAGGTTTTTATCAACTTTGTCAACTTTTTCCAGCATAACAGAGGTGAATAGTAAACAACACCATGTTATGCATGATTCCTTTTTAGGAAACTTTCTCTAGGACCTGTTTGCTCTTCATTCTACATTTCACAATAGAGTGCAATCTACTTGCCAACTCTGTATATAGAGAATATATTTTCCAATATAATGAGAATCAAAGTAATAGGAGAGACTGGCAGTTTCAGCACTATCTACATATTACTTCTCAATGTTTGATTTAGGATTGTCGAACTACTTTCTATTTTTACTTATGACTTGGCCAAAGCAGAAACTTCCACAAGTGGACACATCGAAATATCTGATAATATTAAAGCAAATAAACAATAAACAAAGCAAGCAAAAATAGTTAATTTATGTTAAAGCAGCAACAGTGATATGCTGTCCTTTCCAAATGTGTGAATATCATTATTAAGTACTTTTAAATTTGGTTATAAAATTTACCCTTCCCAAAAGTAAAAGCACGACTTGAGCCTAAATCAATCTGTTCATGTACTCTTCTACTCTCTTGAGATCTGTGAGAAATCACAATTGCAACAAAATCTATAAACAAATCAAAACAAATCTTCCAAGCTTATGTAGTGATTAGCCTAATATAAAATGTTGCTGCTGAACTAAATAACACAGTAAAGGTAAATCTGAATTAGTACTCCAGAAAGCTTGGCTAGTGTCCAATATTAGAAAGTGCAAATAGTCAGAAGAAAAAATTTAGATTTAGAGTTATGAGGAAGAGTGTGCAAGCAGGATGCTTACCATAATGGTACAAAAGCTGTCAATATGTAGATGATTAAAGCACCACTTTTAGTATAAAGTGTTATAGAAACACATATTATAAGATGACCACAACTGATGTGTATTTTTTTTTACCAAAAATGATCACAACTTTAATTGGGTTATGAAAGAATTTGTATTTTTTCATAAGTATCAATGTACAGTAAAGGGTAAAACTGCCAAATGTTAGTCATAAATCTGTTATAAAAGAAAAAATACAAATTCACTCAGTGAAGAAATTTTGACAATAATTCTGAATATAAAATAGGTCAGTTGTGATTTGAACCATTCAATTTTTTGGTTCATTAAGGGGACTTTACAAAATGATATCAAGACATTTGATGTAATTTTGCCTTTACAGGCATTTCCTTCTTTAGGTTAGGAAAGGTTACTTAATTGACTCATTTTATTTTTATTCTTCTCTCATACATTACATCCCAACCTAAGTTTTCTATCTCTCTACTTCTTCCAGTCCTTTCCACATCATCTTACTCCAGATCTACTCCTATTGTTTTCCCCTTCTTTAAAAGAGTAGGCTTTCCAGGGATATCAACTGAACATGGCATAATATATTGCAATAAGACTAGTCACAAACCCTCATATAAAGGCTGAATAAATCAATTCAGTAGGGGGAAAGGTTCTCAAAAGCTTGGGAAAAGAGTCAGAAGCACATTCTCTCTGTTGTCCCACAAAAAATCCAGTTACACAATTGTAATATATATACCGAGGACCTAGTGTGTTGAAAATATTTTCTGGGCCTTTGAGGCAGTAATGTTCTTTGTTATTTATTCCTAATATTATTAAGTTTTGTCTTTTCATATTGTCCCAGTTTCTTGTATTTTTTTCACAGGAGATTATAGATCTAACATTTTCTTTGGCAAAAAAATCCATTTCTTCTATCACACCATCATAATCAATAGAAGGTAAACACACACACATACACACATGCACACATGCACACACAAACATTGATACACACACCACCAACAACAACAGTAAAATAACTTGAATAAACAATTGTTTATTAATATCTTTCAATTTCAATGGTCTGAATTCCCCAATAAAAAGAGGGAGACTGAATGGATGCAAACACCACAGGACCCTTCTTCTGTTGCATTCAAGAAACAAACCTTAACATTAAAGACACGCATTATCTTAGGGTAAAGTATTGGTAAAAGATATTCTTAGCTAATGGACTTAAGAACCAAGTTGGTGTAACCATTCTAACATTAAAGAAAAGAATCCTTAAATACAAACTAATCAAAGGAGATAGGAAGGACACTAAACATTCATGAGAGGAAAAATCCTCCAAGATGACATTTCAATTCTTAACATCTATGCCCAACACAAGGACACCCACTACTTAAAAGACTAATTCAGCTTAAATCACATATTGACCCTCATACAAGGAAAGTGGGAGACTTGAATACTCCACTCTCACCAATGGACAGATTATTCAGAAAACAAAAACACTTAACAAAGAAATACTATAGCTAATAGTCATTATGACTCAAATTAACTTAACTGATATCTGCAGAACATTTCACCAAAACACATAAGAATACACTTTCTTCTCAGCACCTCATGGAACATTCTTCAAAATTGACCATAATCAGTCACAAAGCAAGTATCAAGAGATACAAGAAAATTGAAAAAAAACACATCCTATCAGATCATTGTGGATTAATGCTAGATTTTGACAACAGAAACAACTGAAAGCCTGCAATCTCATGGAAACTGAACAACTCTCTACCGAATTACCACTGTGTCAACAAATAAAGAAAGAATGAACTTAAAGACTTCCTAGAATTCAATAAAAATAAAAAACAGCATGCTCAAACTTATGGAACACAATGAAAGTACTAATAAGAAGAAATTTCTTAGCACTAAATGCCTACATTTAAAAATGGAAAGGTACTGTGTTAACAACTTAACAGCATACCTGGATGCTCTAGAACAAAAAGAAGTAAACATAGCCCAGAAGAGTCAACAATTAGAAATAATCAGAGGGCGGAAATCAATAAATTGAAGGAAAGAGAGCAATAGTAAAGAGAAAGGACAGAGAGCTAATTCTATGAAAAAGTAAAATTTCTAGATAAAGTCCTAATCAGAAATAAATAAAAGACAGAGAAAGTATATCCATAACACCACAATCAGAAACTAAAATGGGAACACAACAACAGATTCTGAGGAAATTCAGAGAATTATAAGGATATACTTTAAATACCCATAGTCTACAAAATTGGGAAAATCTTAAAAAAAAGCAAAATTTCTTGATAGGTCATAGGTATAACTTACAAATCTGAAATAAATATATGATAAACAATTTAAATAAACCTATAAACCATAGTGACTTTGAAGCAGTTACTAAAAGTCTCCACACTAAAAAATATCCAGGACAAAATGAATTAAACACAGAATTTTATGAGACTTTCAAATAAGAGTTAACACAAATACTCATTGAATTATTCAACAAAGTAGAAACAGAAGGAACATTTCTCAATTCATTCTATGGGGCCCTGAAACCCGAATCACATAAAGTTTCAACAGAGAAGGGAATTATAGATAATTTTCCTATGAACAGGAATGCAAAATAATCAATAATATACTATCAATAATATATTTTCAAAAACATCTATAAAGTCATCAATAAATTATCCACCATGATCCAGACTCCACACAGAGATGCAGGATTTTTCAAAATAGATAATCAGTAAATGTGATCAACCATATAAATAAGCCAAAAGAAAAACAAATGATCATCTCATTAGATGCTAAAAAAAGTCTTTGACAAAATACAATACAACTTCACAATAAATGAACAAAAATTGATGAGAGGAAAATCTCTTAATTCAATAAAAGCAATTTACAAAAAGCCACAAGGACATGTGCTCAACTATGTTCATAGCAGCATTGTTTGTCACAACCAGAACCTGAAAACAACCTAAATGCTCCTCAACCAAAGAATGGATAAGGAATATGTGGTACATTTACACAATCGAGTACTATAAAGTAGAAAAAAATAATGAAATTTTAAACTTTGCAGGCAAATGGATGGAGCTAGAAAACATCATTTTGAGTGAGGTATCCCAG
>LOJH01013174.1:321-13851 GCA_001685095.1 Ellobius talpinus | reverse complement strand
TGGAGCTAGAAAACATCATTTTGAGTGAGGTATCCCAGACCCAGAAAGACAATTGTCACATGTACTCACTCATAAGCGGTTTATAAATGTAAAGCAAAGAAAACCAGCACACAAGTAACAATCCCAGAGAACCTAGACAAAAATGAGGACCCTAAGAGAGACATACATAGATCTAATTGACACTGGAAGTAGAAAAATACAAGATCTTCTTAGTAAATTGGGAGCATGGGGACCTTGGGAGTGGGTTGAAGGGGAGGGGAGAGGCAGGATGAAGAGCAGGGGAAAATGTAGAGCTCAATAAAAATCAATTCAAAAAGCTTATAGATAATTAAATGGAGAGAATTTCAAAGTGATTCTACTAAAATAACAAGAGAAGGTTCCTCAGGCTCTCTGCATCTATTCATTGTATTAACTGAAGTTATGGCTAGAGAAATAAGAGAAACAACAACTAAGGGGATTCAAACTGCTAAAGTAGAAGTCACAGTATAATTATTTGCAGATGATATAATATGATATTTTACATTAGTAACCCTAAATATTCCCCCAGGAATTCATAATTCTGGTAAATATTTGAGCCAACTGGCTGGATAAAAGATTAACTAAAAAGAAAAATCACAAACTTTCACATGTACAAATGACAAATGGACAAAGAGAGAAGTCAGGAAAAGAACATCCTTCATAATAGCTGCAATTAATATCATAAAATATCTTGGTCTAACTCCAATCAAATGGAAAATTTGTATGATAAAATATGAATAGTTTTTGAAGAAAGAAAAGAACTATCTATAGATAGAAAGATTATCCATGCTCACGAATCAATGGGGAAAACATAATAAAGATGCCTATCCTACCAAAAGGAGTCTACTGATGCCTATCCTAACAAAAGGAGTCCCCATCACAAACCCATCAGAATTCTTTACAGGCCTTGAAATGAAAACTTCCAATTTCATGTGGAACAATCAAAATTAGGATAGCTAAAACAATCCTGAACAGTAAAACAAATGTTGGAGGTAAAACCATCCCTGATTTGAAGTCGTACTCCAGAGCTAGAACAATAAAAACTTCATGGTATTATTATAAAAATAGAAATGTTGACTAATGGGTTTAAGTGCAGACCAAGACATAAATCCCCACACCTGTGGACATCTGTGTTGTATGAGTTCTAATAGGTCTTAATAATAAAAACCCAGAAACAGATAAAGGAGAAAATGCTGAGAGATTGGAGAGACAAAGGAATAAAACCACAGACACATTTCCTATTCAGTTCCGAGTCAGAAAAGGACTGAGCTCTGGAGTATCCTCCTGCCTTATCAGGTCCCCTCTCCATACAGCCATACCACTTCCTGAATGTCTGTACAGACTTCCAGACTTCTATGGTTAGCTAGTGGCTAGCTCTACCCTCTGATTTTTGGGGAAACCTTACTTGCATGAATAAGATATCACCACACATCTGATTATTTCTAAAGAAGCTAAAAAAGAAAGCATCTTTATTAAATCGTTTTCATCATACTGCATATCTGCATGTAGAAGAATGCAAATAGATGCTTATCTGTGATTCTGCACTAAACTCAAGTCCAAGTAGATAAAAGACCTTAACATAAAACCAGACACATTGAAACTGATAACCTTGAACTCATGGGCACAGGAGACAAGTTAAAAAACAGAATAACAATAATAGAGGAATAAAAATAAAAAAATTAATAAATAAGATCTCATGAAAATAAAAAGTTCCTATAGGGCCTAAGGCTGCCATCAATTGGTCAAAGTGACAGCCTATGGAATAAGATCTTTGCCTACACCTGATAGAGCACTAATATCCAAAATATATAAAGAACTCAAAAAGTATCAAAAATAAATTTAAAATTGTGTATAGATCTAAATAGAGAATTCTCGTTAGAGGAATCTCAAATGTTTGAGACACACTTATGAGAATGTTCAGAATCCTTAGGCATCAAAGAAATGCAAATTAAAAGTACTTGAGATCCAATCTGAAACCTGTGAGAATGGCTAAGATCAATAACACAAATGACAGACAGCTCATTCTGGAGAGTATATGGAGCAAAAGGAACACTTTTCCATTGTTTGTTGGAGTGCAAAGCTGGTAAACCACTATGAAAATCAATATGATAGTTCCTCAATAAATCAGGAATCATTCTACGTCACTACTCAGCTATACTCAGCTTGGGCCTGTACACTCTATTCTAC
Source organism: Ellobius talpinus (assembly GCA_001685095.1). NCBI lineage: Eukaryota > Metazoa > Chordata > Mammalia > Rodentia > Cricetidae > Ellobius > Ellobius talpinus. The sequence continues at coordinate 11,646 of LOJH01013174.1, read as the reverse complement.
ACCAAGGAGTGTTGCTCAGCCCACTGACTTTACTAATAATAGCCAGAAATTTGAAACAACCTAAAAGTCCCTCTGTGGAAGTTAATAATAATAATTAAAATTATTAGTTAATAGTTAAAAATGTTGTTTATTTACACACAGTAGTATTATTTAGTTGTTAAAAAGATGACAACTTGAATTTGGCAGGCAAATAGATGCAAATAGGAAAAGCATCATGATTGAGGTAATCTAGACCCAGAAAGTCAAATATATTGATATGTATTCACTTAAAAGTGAATATTGGCTGTTAAGTAAATAATAATTAAGTTTCTACTCACAGACCCAGATGGAGAAGTTATTTAAAGAGGAGGGTTCTAGTGAGGATCCATGTATCTCCCTGGTAATGGAAAATAAAATAGATTTTGCAAGTGTACTGAGGTCAGGTATAGATGAAAGCAGGCAGCAACTTGTGGATAGAAAATGGTTGGAGAGAGAGAGAGAGAGTGAAGGAACAGATTCCTGAAATTGGAGAGCATTTGACAGGAGGTGTGGAAACCTAGTTCAATGGAATCTTTCTGGAATGTAAGAGGGTGACCCTAGTGAGAATTTTTTATAATAGAGGCTATGGAGTCTAAACTAGCTATCTTTTGATATCAGACAAGGCTTCTGTTTGTAAGCCTTTGTTGCTTTCAGTAAAGTTGTTGGCTAAGGAGATCAAAGTGAAATCTCCAGACATAGCCATATGTTAGGAGAGAAACTCTCTCAGAACTGTCATTGGGTCCCATTGCTTAGAACAACAACCATGTGACTCATTGAGTGCAGAGTGGTCTAGCTGGTACAGCATGTAGCGTTCACCCCTATGTTTTGCCTCTTTGGTATGGGAAGATACTGTGAAAGACACCATGAAAGCAACCTGGACAACCACCCAGTTAGGAAACCCTCCAGCTATAGTCTATCCTGTCTGCAAGATCTGCTGGAGAAATGTTGGCACAGAACTTGTGAGACTGGTCAACAATCTCTGGTGTAATCTGAAGTCATGCCAGGAGAAAGCCCACATCATGCACTGCCTGGATGGCCAGGTACCTAAGAGTGGATATCCCAAAGATCTAGGGTAGAATCAAACACAAGTAGTTCCTTCCTCAAAAACAAAAATCAAGGAATTATTGCTAATGATATTTTGCTATACTCATAGATCAGTGCCTTGTCCAATTGTCATCAGAGGCTTCCTCCAGCAGCGGAAGGGAGCAGACGCAGAGACCCACAGAAAGTCTAAATTGTAAGTTTCCATTGAGTGCCTCCCCTTGGAGTTTGGGGAATCTCATAAAGAGGGGGCTTTTGTATGAGTCATACAGGATAGAGAACACAAAGATATCATGGCCCATGTAATTAGCTGAGCAGGATTCATATGAGTTCACAGAGACTGAAGAAGCAAGTACAGTGCCTGCACCAACTCCACTGCATATATGTTAGGGTTGTTAGCTTGGTGTTTTGGCCAGACTCCTTACAGTGGAAGTGTGTTTCTCTGACTCCTTTGCCTGCTTTTGTGACTCTTTTCCTGCTTTTGGGTTGCCCAGTCGAGCCTTGATATGAGGGCCTTTGTTTTGTCTTATTGTTTCTTGTTTTGTTGTGTTTCTTAGCAGTGTCTTTGAGGCGTGTTCCTTTCTGAAGAGAAACAGAGGTGTGTGAAGATGGGAGAAGGGGCATGTAAAGGGAGACTACCCTTTCATTTCACACCCACTCAGGACCCAAGTAATCACTAGAAGCTATATTAATAACAATACTGTTTGACCAATGGCTTAGCTGTATTCCTAGCTATGTCTTACATTATAAATTAATCCATTTCTTTTAATCTATGTATCACCATGAGACTGTGGCTTACTGATAATGTTTTGGCATCTTTCTACTTTTGGCAACTACATGACAACTCCTTGACTCTGCCTAAACTCTCTGTTTGAACTTCCTGCCTAGTTTTACTATATTAAGCCATTGGCTGAAACAGATTCTTTCATCAACCAATGAAAGCAACACATATACAGAAAGATGTCCCACATCAAGGTCAGAGGAAGAGGAGTTGGGATTGAGTAGAGCTAGGGCAAATTCTGGTCTGGATATTTTGTATAAGAAAATAATCAATTTTCAATAAATTTAAATAGATAAATGTATCTTTCTTACTTTATATGTACAGTGATTGTATACATGTGTGTACATGTATACACATGTATGTGGAGGACAGTGGACAACATTTCATGGTATTTCACAGGTGCCATTAACCTTGGTTATATACGATGTAGCAATTCTCCTTCACAAAATATGCATTTGCTAGGAAATGAGTCCCTGAAATTATCCTATTTCTGTTTCCCAAATGTCAAATAAACAATATTGACCCTTTAGTACTCATCTAATTTCTATATTCTAGTATATTTACCTTTTCCACTCTCTACATAGGCCTACACACAACATTTTATTGTACTGATGATGACTAATATTATTATAATTATTTTAGATTTTAAGAAAAGGTTTCATTTGATTACCCATGCTTGCTTCAAGACTAAGATATAGTTCATCCATATTAAACCTCAGAATACTTAAACTTTCATCTACTGAGTGCTATAATAAATGGATCAATTTCAGTATCATTTTTTAATTACTAGGTAAATAAACATTTCCTAAGCTATTACACTTTACTGAAACATAATATTAAGTATCACATTTTACAGATTAAAAGTGATGCATTTACTCCCTTGCATGAATGTGGATGGTAGATAATTTCTAGTTGTTCATCTAGAGAAGAAATTGTCTCACTGGGTATGTTTCTATACCCTGAGATTTTAAAAACATTAAAATTTCCTAGAATTTCTCTGTTTATTTTGCACCACATGATTTTGAATCTTAGCCAATTAGAAACATCTTTGGCACAAAACCATTTTAGGAATAAATCCTGAATAAATCAAAAGAGGACATGAAGAAACAGTTCACATATGCTTGTCAGAATAGTTAGCAGGAAAAACAATTCTATGAAAAATTAACAAGTTGAAGTATCAATACTGCAAAGGTGCAAAATGGAGTTCACGAAGAAAAGGGCATGCTGGGGTGGTAACTCAGTTGGTAAGAATACTTGCTGTATAAGTATATAGGTCTGAATTTGAATCGCTATCACCAGATATAATTTTAGCATGGTTGTACATGCCTGTAACTCTGACACTGGGAGAGTGAAGTCATGTAGATGGTGGGGCCCTGATGAGCCAGTGCAGCCAAAAAGTGAACTTCCAGTAAGGAGGGGTGTTGTAAAGGAAAATATCTTATGTTCTCTCCTTGCATCTGCATGAACAGATATAGATCATTTATTACATCTATGGGAAGAGTTAATAGAAGGTCTCGAAATTCAGTGACAGTCAGTCAGCAAGAGAAAAAAGAACGCAGAAGCTTGCTTCTTTAACATTGATTTGAAGTGTTCTTATAATAATAAGAGCACTTCATGTAAGTCATGTCCACTTGGTTAACAGTATACTCCAGTTCTAGCTAATGAAAGCTTTGTGGTCATAAGCCACAGCATTTTGCAAGAGGGCAGTGATGCTATGATTAATCATCACTGAGTGAAGAAAGCAAAGCTTCCTTGTTACATGGTAGTATAAATATTGCAGTCACTAATAGCTTGCTGCATCAGATTTACCTATCATACCCTTATATTTATGTTAAACACTTTATAATTAACTTAATCATGATATAACACTAGTAATTTTATTTAAGCATAAGCATGACAAGAACACAAGAACTGCAGCTCTTCCCTGTGCGCTAACATCTGTAAAGCTAGAAAGATTCCATATTCTCAGGACACGATGACAAGTACAAACATATAAATCCAGAAATGTATACTGTTTGTGACTAGGACTGCAGTATTTATTTCTATATAATACTGATGTCTTTTGAGTACTAGTTTCTGGATGTTTCCAGGACATTAGGAAAATGACGAGTTAAAGACTTACATTTCTTTAACCCTCACACTAACTCCACAGCCTAATTCATACTGTGCATTAGGCAAATCTAGAAGAGACTAACAAACACACAGGCATTTTTTCATCATGTCTGGATTAAAACTTATTAATGCTGTGCCAGGAGCTAAACAGTATCAGCAGCTACTCACAAATCATAGTTCTCTCACTCTGTCGCTATTATTCTGCTGGTCTTTCTATTCATGCCTAAAATGCCTATCTAACTGCACTGAGGTGATGTAATCTTCACCGTCTAAATCTTGTGAAATCTGTAAGAAGCATCAGAGACACGCCCTGAAGGCTTTTGGACTGTGTACTTTGTCAAGGCCCATTTTTCCTTTTAAACGAACCCCAGTAGCTCTGTAAGGTTAGCGTCACTCACCGCCACCAGTCCTCTGAATGAAGAACTGCTGCAAGCCTCCAATGCTGTTTTCTCTCTTCCACTGATAAAACCTGCCTGCCAACACACCGTGAACACACACCCATGAGAAAGATCTTTTAGCAATATGAGGAAAGGTAGATATTGTTCTATCAAGGATCTCCACTGAACTGAACAGCAATAAATATTATATTTCCTTTACTCAAGAGGTCCTACCAAAAGGGTATTGTACGGAATAATAGAACGACACCTGGCTAATTACCCAGAGTGACAGATATAATGTTTAAAAATTGGAAAATTTTGATTCATATGTTTTAAGTCATCTCAAATTTGATAAATTTTCTCTTTGATTAGGAACAAAATGAAGACATCCTTTCTAATTTCTCTATTCAAGGTGATACTGAAAACACTGGAAACCTATTGAAAATAAATAAATGAAATAAATAAGAATGAAAAGGAAAGTTTCAAAAGTAGCTTGTTTAGTTGTTGCTCTTGAGATATATAATTGTCTATGTAGAGCAAGAACACATAATTCTCCACTTATGTAACAATAAATGAGAATAGCAGTTTACACATATAAGATAAATAAAAGAAAATTAAAGATTTTCTATTAAAGATATACATTTTTAATAAAAGCTTCCCAAATGCATTGGGGAACATATATAAATATACCTATAATGATCAGTATGACTATATTTAAAACTAAACATCACTGATGAAAACAACAACAAATGATACTATCAAGTTGTCTCAATACTTTGCAATTTATTTTTAAAAACATGCAAGGTGCTTTGTATATGAGAGAAATTATTTAAAAATGCAAAACAGAAGATGAAAATCAGAGAATATATCATATAATGATTAATAATAAAAATATTACACAAAAATATCACATATTTACACAAATGTAATCCAATACAAAATAAAATAGGCAAAGAATAAATATACAAAATGATGTAATGAAGTAACACAGGGTAAAAGTGAATTGCATACTCAAATTTATACTAATTTTCCATAAACACTCCAAGATCCACTTGATTGATGATGTCTTTTAATAAAAATGGATCTATAAATTTAGTATTAGTTAAAAATTAATTTCAGTACAGACATCTTTCACTACATTTCCCAAAATTAATTTAAAATTGATCATAGGTAGAAATTTAAAATATAAATATATAAAAAATTCAGAAGAGACATCATGAGACTGTTCATATGACCTTTAGCTTGTACATTAATTTTTAAATATAAAGCCAAAATTCTGACACATGAATAAAATAATTGAAATGCTGGACTTCATTAAAATTAAAATAATCTTCTTTAAGAAAAACACGAATAAATAACTAAAAAGGGTATACACAGATAAAGATAAAAATACCTTAAAATGTTTCTTTCAAAGCTACTAAAAGAACTATCTATTCAAGGCAGAAATGAGAGAACCCACAAAAATTAAACATTCATTTTATGAGATTCATCCTCACAGATAGCAGAGACTTGATAAATAAAATAAAATTAAGTGATTAAAATATTTATTAAAAATGAAATGAAGAGAATTATATAGCACGTGCATGACAAATTTTTTTAAAAAATAAAATTTTATTGATGGGAAAAAATGTGAAATCGCTGTTTTTGGATGGGTGATATTAAAGACTCTTTGGAAGAAATAAGAGCATATCGTATTTTCCTAAATGATTTTAAAAATGTTCAAAATATATTTTAAAACCTATATTAGGAAATCCCCTGCAATCTCCCTTTCTATATTCACTCCTCTCCCAAAGAAGCACAAATATCTTGTTCCCTAAGCCTCTCCATCTCAGCTCATTGAATTATTCCAGCCTCCAACAACAACAGGGTTTCACTGGGAACACAGCCAACCAGGAAAACAAGGAAATAGTCCCTAACCACAGCAGCCTTGCTCAAGCTAACCCACAGGTCATGTCCACCAGGAAACCTGCAGACCTTTTCTCTCTGTTCCCCCAGATCCAATTCCCTGAGCTCATCCTCAGCTCTGTAACAGAACACCCATGGCAATATTCCTTGTCTCTATGCTCCAACCTCCTGTGGATACTAGATATCTTTTCTTCGAACCTCTTTTCCAACAATAGGTGGATCCTTCTGAGATCCAAACTCTAGCAGGCAACCCTTGCTAACCAACCGGCCATGCATATGAGACAACCAGATAGACTGCCAACTGACTTTCTCCTTAATCTCTGTTCCCCCAGAATCAATGCCTGAATCTCATCGTCAATGCTGCAACAGAAGACCCTTGGCAGTCTTCCCTGCCACTCCCTCATTTGAACTCCTATGAATCCCATAGATCTTCCTCCTTCTAAACTTCCTCCCAGACTACTTGCTTGGTCCCAGATCCAAAGAAAGCAGGAACCCCCTGCTAACCCAAGGGCCACTTCTCTTAAGGCAACAAATGGGCTGAAGTTCAACCTGTATCCTTCGTATTGCTCCTGAGATCCAATAAACCCAGCTCCATCCAAAGCTCTGTATCCGGAAGTTTGCTATGGTCTCCCTTTCCTCTGTGACCCCATTACCAAGGGATAACCAAGAATTTTTCTTTCACCTTTCTTTCTCTCAATTCATCCCAGTATCTCAGACTCCAAGATCAGCAACCTTTCTCTGTGAACACACTCCCTTAGCCCACCAAGAAAACAGACAACACACAGGCATCATACTATCCAAAAATTCATGGAAGAAACAGAAACAAAGAAAAAACAGACAACACACAGGCATCATACTATCCAAAAATTCATGGAAGAAACAAACAAATGTTGATAGCTCCTTAGAGAGGAAATGAATAAATCCTTTAAGGTAGTGGTTCTCTAGCATTCCTAATTCTGTGACCCTTTAATACAGTTCCTTATGTTGTGGTGACACCAAACAATAAAATTATTTTGTTGCTACTTTATAATATAATTTTGCTATTGTTATGAATCACATGGAAATATCTCATATATCTGGATATCTGGGATATCTGATATGCTACTCCTATAAGGGTGGTGATTCACATGTTGATAACCACTGCCCTACAGAAATCCAAGTATATGAAAAAGAAAAGTGTAAAGAAATGAATGAATCCCTTAAAGAAATTCAAGAAAATACAAACAAACAGCTGTAGGAAAGGAATAAAGCAATTCAAGACCTGACAGTACAAAGTAAAGCATTAAATTTTGATTGGTATTATTTATAAATTAATAAAAATATTCAAAAAATATTTTTCTAATCAATTCCTATTCTTGCTTAACTTCATGAGAGTCAGTGTTAGTTGCCTGAACAACAACAACAAAATCTTAGGACATTTGAAAGTCTGTCGGTGGATTCAGTGCACATCTAGGGCCTACCCCTTGATATCTTGCTCAAAACACAGATACATACACAGGCCCAATAGTTTCAAAACAGCTGGCTATGCTCTTGGGGCTCTTTGTGAGAGTAGGAGGATCCAACACCCATTGTTCCTACAGAATACAAAATTCCTAACAAGCAGAAAGTGCTGCCTTGTGAATCAGTATATGCCCCACCCTAAAGCAGGACCACTCTTTAAGTGTTCAGTCCTTTGTTAAAAAAACAATTAAATGGATAAAACATGGAAGTTACCTAAGACAAGCAGTTAAAGTTTTAAAGTTGAAAAATACTGTCTACTATGTGATCCTTCTTTAAAAACACACAAAAGGAAAGTAATAGGCCCAAGTGGAGAACCTACAATCATTGTTTTGCTAAACGAGGATGTTGTCAAACTATCTTAAGTATGAATGTTTATGCCCATACATTACACTGCTCTTGTGGAGTAACCAACAGTTAGTGCAGTGACTCATAATTGCTCCAGGTGTAAGAATAAGTGGCCATAGAGGACTCAGCCCTGAATCTAACATCTGTATCATCCACAGGGAGGCACAGGAAACTTCTCAGAAGAGGGGGTAGAAAGAATGTAGGAGCTGGAGGACAGGGAAGAGGCTTGAAATACTGCCTCCTGGATATAACTCACTGAACTCAGGAACTCCATGCTGTTAAGGTTACCCACACAAGACCTGTAATCAAACAAAATAAGTCAATATTCCAACAGACTGCATGAATCTGAACATGGGATTGGGATGGGGTGGGAAGTATTTGGAGCTGGGAAGACAAAGAGTGGAATTGAGGGTAGATAAGATATGATCAAGACACATTATATACATCTATTAAAATTTCAATAAATAAAAGATCAAAAATTAATTAAAATATACTATAGTCCTCATAATTATGTAAAAAATGATCCAGAACTGTACTCCTTAAGCCATTTTTTTCCAAGGAGTTATCTGGTAGAAGAGGAGATATTGAAAAGTTTTTAAGAAACATTTTGATGTTATCTGTAATTTTTTTTGACTTAAATGTATTGTTTTCGCTGGATACCAGGTTCTGAAGGAGTACAGGGAAAGATGCCATTGAGCACTGGGGTTCTGCTGGGAGGAGACAGGAAGCTCCTCTGTGCTGATGTAGGGCAGGGTGACTGTTAGTAACAGCTGGGAAGTAAAAGAGTTTAATGCTTTTTTCATAAAAAGCACAATCAGTGTTTGAGGAAATAGATACTTTCACCCAACTTAAACAATAATATAATGTATATATTTATCAAGATAGCACATGATACCTCATTAAACATGGAATTATTGTGGTTTTGTGCATCAATTAAAAATAAATTAAAAAACAAAAACTATATATCAAAAAATATAATTCAGTTTGAAAATAGGGTACAGATCTAAACTGAAAAGTATAAATAGAGGAATCTCAAATGGCTGAGAAACAATCAGATATCCTTTTTATTTTATTTTTATTGATTTTTATTGCACTCTACATTTTTATCTGTTTCCCTCCCTGCCTCTCCCATCCCCTTCAACCCTTCCCCAAAGTCCCCATGCTCCCAATTTACTCAAGAGATCTTGCCTTTTTCTACTTCTCATGTAGATTAGATCTATGTATGTCCTTAACTCTCAGGGAAATTCAAGTTAAAACTCATTTGTGATTCCATCTTATTCTTATCATAATGAATAAAGTCAGTATTACAAATGGCAGCTCATGTTGACAAGAATATGGTGCAAGATAAACACTCCTCCACTGTTGGTGGGAGTGAAAAGTTGTTTAGCTACAATGGAAATTAATATAGTGGTTACTCAGAAAGTTGGGAATCAATCTAACTCAAGACTGGAAAATACCACACTGAAGCATGTACTCAAAAAATGCTCCATCATATCCCACGGCCACTTGCTCAACTACATTCATTGGAGATTTATTTTTTTAAAAAAAGCCATAATAAACCACCCAGAAGTCCCTCAAGCATGGAATGGTTAAAGGAAAATGTAGCATATTTATGAAATGGAAAATTATTAACTGTTAAAATCAACAAATTTTCAGGAAAATGGATGCAACTAGAAAAACGTATCTTGAGTGAGGTACCCCAAAACAGGAAAGTCTATATGGTATGTATTCACTTATAAGTGGATATTAGCTGTTAACTAAATGATAGACCCAGAGAACTTAGGTAAATAGGAAAGTTCTAGGGCGCATGATAGGTTCTCCCTGGTAAGGGGCACCAAAACAGATTTTAAGGGCAGGCTGTATTGACTCTTTTACTGCTCTTGAGATTCTTTTCTTTTTGTTAGGTTTTCATGTCCAACTTAGATAGGATACTTTTGCTTTATCTTATTTTATTTTGTCATATTTGGTTGCTATCTCTTAGAAGCCTTTTTTTCAAATGAGAGCCTAAAATGGAGTCAATCAAGATGGAACTGGAGGAAGGGAGAAACTGTGAAGACAGAGAGATAAGAAACCATAATAAAATATATTATATGAGAGATAATCTATTTTCATAAAAGAAAAATAGCATTCATATTGCTCAAAATCAAAACAAGATGGCATTATGAACATACATATAATTTACTTTCACCTTTGCTCCATTGACACTGATTACAAATTAATAAACATTTCTGTTAGTTTCTAAAAATAAAAAGGTCTAAAGTCATGAAAAGAAAGCATGGATGGCCAATGTATATATAGATTATCAATTTGAAAATGCTACTAATTGTATGATTTCATATATATATGATTGGCTGGCAGAGGAAAGTAAGACATAGAGACCTAAACAAAAGTGATATAAAGAAAGGATGTTTCAGAAGGTGATTGGCAGGATTCTGTTTTAGGCCACAAGTCTTTTATATCAATAGAGACAAAATGATGCCATACAATTGTCAAACCCTGTAAAGGATATAATTATTTTAAATGAGATTATTTATGCAGATACTACAAATCACTCTGGAAGGATGGGAATCCAGGTTGAAATGTATGCTTCAAGAAAGCTTCTTATTCAGATAAAATAGAAATATTTTATGGAGTCTCCAGGAAAATGGGTGGAAGAATTTGTACAACCAAAGTAAATATGGAAAGAAGTAGAGTCCCTTTACCTGAAGGCAGAAAGAGTAAAGGAAATACACATGTGTTGCAGGTACTTGATATCTCGTTCCCCTTAATGGTCAGGTCAATTACTGGTATGGGAGAATAGTCTGTAATCTGTCAATCATTTTTTAAATAAACACTGATTGGCCAGGCATGAAGTACAGGTGGGAAAACCAGACAGGAAGTAGAAATGATGCAATGAAAACTGGAGAATTCTGGGAAGGAGGAAGTTGATTCCTCCCAGTCCTGCCAGACCACCAAGAAAGCAAGATGTGAGCTACCCTGCTGAGAAAGGTACCGAGCCACGTGGCTAACATAGATAAGAATAATGGGTTAATGTAAGCTACAAGAGCTAATAAGTATCCTGACCTAATGGGCCAATCAGCTTTATAACTTATAGAGATTTCTATGTGATTTTCTTTGGGGCTTGCCAGCTGTGAGGGACCTGGGCAGGACAGAAACCCCAACAAGCAGCCCCTCCCTCATGTTACAAATGGCGTCCACATGGATAACTGCATCCACAGAAAGCCTGAGAAAGCTTGGGAAAGACTA
>LOJH01013172.1:0-21599 GCA_001685095.1 Ellobius talpinus | reverse complement strand
CCTCCCTCCCTCCCTCTCCTGTAGCCTGGCTATAGTCTGCCCTGACACAGTCCAAAGCAGCTTTATTCATTAACCAATAGAAGCAACACATACACAGAAGGACATCCCACATCAGACCATAGCGGCACATTATAAATAATTTGAAAAGACGGGCTTGCCGTAAACTCCACTAAGCAGACTTCCGAATGGCTCTGTGAGTACCTGAATCTTGCCTGCTTTCAGAGCAGCGAACATACACTGTGCTGTGTTGAAGGCGTGTCTCCAATTGTGATAGGCGACATTCTTCCGATAATTCTTCTTAACACTTAAAATCCATCTGCAAAGAACCTTTAGGAGATGAAGGAGAAGGAGCAACAATGACTGCCAAGTTAGCCATCATTTTCTGAGTTCCGGGCACCTTGCAGCACTCACACTCAGTCCTTACAGCCGCGAGGGAGGCGTGCATGACTGTTCTGACCCCTTGACAAAGGAAGAGACCAACACTGGCTCCTCACAGCTGATGGCTTCTGGCAGGGGTGGGTGGAATAGGGCTCAGTTTTAAAGGACTCACATCTCACCATGCTGCAGTGAGAATACAGGCAATACAAATTGGACTGGCTTGGGATTTCTTTTATTCTTTTCTTTGGGGAAGACCCAAGGGACTGGGGGTGGGNGGGGGGTGGACCTGGAAAGTCAGACAAGTGAATGTGATGAGGGACATTATGTGAAACTCAAATAATCAATAAAAAATTATGTTAGAAAAAATGAATAAATATTTTAAGAAGAGGAAAAAAGACAGGAAAGAAGGAAGGAAGGGAGGAAGGAAGAAAAGAAGGAAGAAACTACTCTCAATCAGGTAACCTATCGGGTTGTTCATAAGGGGCGGAGCCAGAATTCAAATATTACTGGTTCAGTCCAGAATCTACTAAGCTAACCTAGTTCGACTGGATGGAAAATGGATAATATCTCAAAGAAAGGTATTTCGTCAACTACCTTTATAAAAAATATCGCCCCATGCCATCCTTAGAATCCTGAGTCATAGGTGTACGAGCATTGGAGAATGAGTTCATTCCATGCTCTCACGCTGTACACTGAGTGCCAGGACCTAAGGTGGCTGGGGTCGAGGTATCTAGCTCAAGTCTCAGGACAAACCAGAGTCGCAGGTTGATGCCCTCTTCATTAGGTCTTTACACTTTCGGTTCTGCCTAAGGGTTAGGCACAGTTAATGACTGCCTACCAAGAAATCAAAATTTGGAAATAATGTGTACTAAGGAAAGCTCCTGGGACCCATATGGAAAACATTTCTTTTAAAAGATGGGAAGGGAGGAAAAGGCAAAATTGTTCAAGCAAGTCTCCCAAGTTGGGTTTAATTTAACTTCTAAGTGGAGTATTAAATTAAATCCTCAGGGACCCATGAGCTAAGCATGGCGATTCTGTTTGTGTTACTAGTCTGCCTCTCTTAAAATCTGAATGATTTACTCTCTTTTTGTAAAAACAAGGATGCGTTTTCCCCAAGTGTGTCACTGGGGATATTGCAAACACAAAGAACATTGCCTCGGGACTGGAAAAAGTACGAGGGGAAAAGCTTTGAAAGCGTCCAGCCTTGTGATTGGCTCTGGGGGCTGAGGGGGGAGGCTCTGCACTGTCGGTAGAAACTGCTCCATCACAGAGGACTTGGCCTAATCACTTTTCTTTTTATGGCTTTGCCTTCTAGATCTGTGGTTCAGTTTCCGGAGAATTCTCCAACAAAGAACCTCGGGATTTCTAAGCACTGGGCCCTGTGAGTTTTCCTTGTGTAAGCAGGTCTGTGTGCCCAAGGTGAATGTGCGCTCACTCAGCACTGAAATCTCAGCACAGACTTCTTTATTCTGGACGTTTTTGGACACTCTGGTGGAAAGATGACAGAGCAGTCACAGTAGGGGGATTTTAAATGAAAGACACACGTTGTACTTTGATGTGTTTTGAGAGTACACATCAGTATCATGTAGAAAATCTCTTGTGATTAATTAAAGCAGCAAGAAAAGTCATGAGAAAAACCAGAAATTCAATGTCTCAATATATTCTTTACTAGTTCAAGGCCTAAAGCTTGTTTTAAATATGTATTCCTACCCTGCAATTGAACCATGGCTAAAGTAACTCTCGTCGGGGATCTGGTAAAACGCACTAGCTTGGGGCTCTTTGAGTATGGGACCCTCAATCCCAACCGACATTGGACCCCACCTCCTGAGTCTGGGGGTGGGGGAGGGGGAACAACAGGGCATTAGAATCTGAAACAGGGTTCAGGTTAATAAAGAGGCTTGGTCAGTGGTTGATAACACCTTTGAGGAAGGCCAAAGACTGTCTGTGACAGGAAGGATAGTCTTACGACTTCAAGAGGACAGCCTACTGCCAGGAGGGGAGAAGAAAGATGAAGTACCTAAGCACTTGTTAAGAAGAGCTGTGTACTCAGGACCCAGAAGCCATTGCCACTGAAGCTGTCATCACACTAGGCCTGCCCACTTTCTGAGTTTCAATTCAGAGAGCAATATTTTCTTTCCTCTCTTCCTATCTCCTTTTTCCAAACCAAACTGACCCAAACCCTAAACCTGCTTGCTTCAATGCTCTGGGCTTACCCCCCGCTCCCAAGCAGGTGCTCACAGACTGCCATTGCTGGGCCTGTGTGGCTTCTTAACCTACTCAGAAAGCCTTGCCTTCTCTCACCCTCGGCTCCTGGCAGCTGCTGACATCTCCAGCTTGCCCTCCCTGCTATTTCGCTTAAACTCCGATAAAATGATCTTCAAGTGTCTGAGTCCGTCCTAAAATTCTTTTCGTACATGACTAAGAACCTGCAGAAAGGACCTATGTTCCCCAGAGACCATGGAATAAAGTGCAGTATATACAGTTCAGGGGGGGTATAGACAGAAAGGACAGCCATGGAAACACAATCAACACGTACTCTAATAAAGTAGGCTGCTTCAGAGACCAGTGACAGGCAGTGGCTGCCACCAGCATAAATTAATGCTGGAGGTTTGTCGTTCAGTGTGAAATGTCTTGGTAGGGCATCCTCCCCACCTAAAATTATACTGACAATAACACCTGAAATAAAAAAGAAGACTAGACAGTTAGGCAGAAAAGCCAACCGAAATAATCCCAATGGTGAGGTTGATGCTGCCCAGAATAATTTTAAATCAAAATTAGCACAGAGTGCCAATATTCCATAAATTTCCCCCACCTTGTAAAAGTTCTATGTAAAGGAATTAAAATCTTTTAATCTCCCCACCTTGTACAACTGTTATGAAAATCTTTTAATCTCCCCACCTTGTACAACTGTTAGGAAAATCTTTTAATCTCTTCTGTCTGGCAAAACTTTTGTTTATGCAAAGGGCTCCCTGTAATCCTGGAAGCCTACGGTCTGGAGCAACTCATCACTTTCCTTCATTTCCTTTACACTGAGTCTTTTAAAAGCAGCCAATCTCAAAGACTGTGAGGTCAGAATCCGGCCAATGGGAAAAATACAGTCACCATCTGTATTAGAATAAAAATGAACTGAACTTCCTGCCCTGCGGTGCTCGCTAGCCCAGTGTGGGTCATGGAGTTCCACTGGAGAAAAAAATTACCTTGACAAGCTATTTTTACTTTGTTCATGTGAAGTTATCTATTGCTTGTTTTTCCATGAAGGTAGGGAGGGGCTATGTAAAAAGAAAAGGAAAGTAGGTGATCTAGAGAGGCAGGCTCTTCCTACGGCTAAGAATCTGAAAAAAGGGTTGCTAGGGAAAACGAGTGAGTATCTATCTATAATACCCAATCCTCAAATGCTACCTATAAGCCAAAAAAAAGTAAATCAACTATAAGCGTTTTACAAAAAGAATCACATTCTTGTGCTCTAGCCAAGCCCTTGGAAGAGAGTCATTGTTAGTCACAGATGCGGACACTCTGGGAACACATGGAACTGATCAAGGTATTATGAAGGAAAATCCATATTTAGGACTTCTGACACCAGATCTGAACTTATCACATCCACAGGGCAGACTTTCAAAGTGAATCCTATCTCACCATGGAAAAATCTGATGGTGATTTAGCATGGTCAAACTGGCCTAAAGGGGAGATAATTGACAAGCTCTCTATATCTGTGGATTAAGCAGAATGTTACAAGCATACACATACGCAGGCATGTAAGGTACAGATGAACATGTAATTCATACCGACTCCCCCGGAGCAATAACATCATTTACTCTAAGAGGTGAGGAAACTGAGAACATGGGAGGTAAACTCTCTGGGTGAATGTGTGCGGATCACCAAGAGATCTGTGATTGAAGTCCATGATGTCCCTCCTCAGTGACGGCCTAGTTTCTTCATTCGCGAATAAGATCCATTCGTGAGAACTTGTTGGAATAATCAAAGAACACAGCATCCCTCAACTAACACTCAGACAAGAGAGACCATCATTAGCCTATCTGGATTGCTTGCACTTCATTGAAGAAAAGTAATATGAACTTTGATTAAATTTAAGTGAGAATCACATTAGGGTCTCCAGGAACATAAGTAACACTCTATTAACCTTAGTTATATTCGCCCTCGGCTTTCTTTCCATTCTGTGAGGCCTTTGAGAGCGGGGTCAACTCACTGGAATCACAAAGAGCACTTTTCATTATATGAATTAAGGCAGGGCTAAATAGAATCATAAAAGCATTGAAGACAGAAAGCTTTACATGGGAGATCTGTATTTGGAGACTGGGCCCCAAAGGGTCTCATTTCTGCTCTACGGAGATGACCTCGGAGATGACCTCGTTTGAGGAGTCTGGCCTCACAAGCACCTAGGGCCCTGGTGCTGCTGCATTCTATGTGGTCATCACAGCCTTGGCAATGATATCAAGGTACTTCCAGGCTTCGAACTCCTCCGTGAATCATCAGTGGAGGAGAGCCAGTTCCCTTAGATGGCTTCCAGACTACCTGTTCTGATGGTCACCCTTCCAGCTGCTTCTCTGGCCACCTTCCCCTCCCCTGTGTCCTACTAGTACCTCCTGTCACCTGCTTTTGCGCTTCTCCCATCGTTTTAGGTAAAATCCTCCTGTATTCTTCCACTTGGTGTGTGACACACAGTAGGAATCCAATACATGCATTTTTTTAGGGGGCGGGTTTGAGACAGGGTTTTTCTATGTAGTCCTGGCTATCTTGGAACTCACTCTGTAGACCAGGATGGCCTCAAACTCACAGAGATCTGCCTTCCTTTGTCTCCCAAGTGCTGGAATTGAAGGCATACACCACCACCACCCAGTTTAATGAATGCATTTTTAATGAATGATGGGTTTTCTTAGGCAAGGCTATGTTAATCATTAAAGCTGAAAGCCCCTATTATGTGCTATTAGTCAGGTACAGTTTTCTATCTTACACACATGCACATGAGTACACACATACACACACACACACACACACACACACACATTTTTACCAAAGCACATCACTGCCTTCCTACCTCATGCTTCATCTGGAAGTTCTGCACAAGGTTGAGGTCAGTGAACATCCGAATTGTACACAGCGCCGTTTCCACATCAGACAGCTCAAAGTCACTGAAGCCGAAGTCAGTAATCTTAAGGGTTTGGGCAGATGGTACCACAGCAGCCTTAATGAAGAGAAGAAAATGAAATAAAGCTGTGAACCAAGACAGCAGTTCGTCACAATGCTTTCTCACTTTTCTGTAGGGACACGGAACATGCTGTTTCTTTTATTTTTCCTTTCAATATTGTTGTAGTTAGGGTCTGGATTGTTCCCGAAAAAAAGTGGGCTTGTTCTTCAGCTCAGTGCTGTTGGGATGTCTTAGTCAGGGTTTCTATTGCTGTGGTAAAACATCATGACCAAAGGCAACTTTTGGGTGGGAGACATTTATGTATCTTACAACCTGCAGTCCATCATCCAAGGAAGCCAGGGAAGGGCCTCAAAGTAGGAACCTGGGGGCAAGAACTAGTGCAGGGGCCATAGAGGGGCTCTGCTTACCGGCTGGATCCTTATGGCTTGATTAGCCTACTTTCTTAGAGCGCCCAGGACCACCAGTCCAGGGGTGGCACTGATCACAGTGAGCTGTGCCTAGCCACATCAATCATCAATCAAGAAAAATCACCAATGGCTTGCCTACATGCGAATCTCACCGGTGGGGGCATTTTCCCAATTAAGCTTTCCTCTTACAAAACGGCTTGTGTCGAGTTTATATAAAACTAACTAGCACATGGCCGTGCGACGTGTCAAGAGGTGGAGCTCATGGGGGGAGGTTGGTTTACTGGAGGTATGACCTAGAATGGGAGACTCTGGAGCCTTCGTTTCCTCTTACTGAAAACACTTGCTGGATGTCATGGAACGATCAGTTTTCTCTACCAGGTTTCTCCCATAATGCACTGGGTCAAGCCCAGACCCCACAGCAGTAGAGCCGACTTGATTATGTACTACAAACTCTAAAACATGAGCCCACATAAACGTCCTCTTCTTCAGTTGGTTCTCTTAGGCATGTTATCAAGCAATGACAAACTGCAATAGACTAGAAATCTTTATCACAGGATCCCCCTACCCTTTTAAAAACAAGCCACATGGGGTTAACAAATATGATTCCAGAGAGGTGAGAGGCTTGCTACCATGAGACCGCACTTCAAACAGAAAGTAGCAAAGAGGACCCCAGAAATCTGGCTCTTTTATACCTCCTATTCATTTGACAGATGCAACTCTCTGGAACTACCCCATCGCCGGAAGTCAGCAGTAAGCGCTATAAAGATAATGGTCCAAGCAATTTATATTTCACTCATACAAAAACCTTGTGGATACTCTGCACCCTTACCTGACAAAGAGGTCAGGTAAGGGATGGAGCTGGTTTCCAAGATAGCACGTTGCCTAGCTCAGATCTGGCCTCACTGCTACTCTGGACAGTGGAGCCGATGCAGATTCTCCTCCTAGCTTGAACATGTCAATCACCTACAGTGCTAACAAAAGCACTGGCGTGGGAATTTCAACTTAGTCCACTACAGGTGGCCGTGGGAAGCGGATTTTGTTTGTATTTTGGAAGGGGTGTCTCTCTCTCTCTCTCTCTCTCTCTCTCTCTCTCTCTCTCTCTCTCTAAAATGAAATCCTTGGCTTTGATTTATCAGTCATTTAATTGTAACAAGCACCTGGAGGGTCTTGCTCTTCTACATCCGTCTCTCCTCCTTTGTCCTGTCTGCTTCTGTGAGCTCCTGCTCTTTAACTGATAAGTTCCTCTAGCACACATTTACAATCTAAAGTAGTACTAAGCGCCCCTTTACTAGCCCCTCTCTGGGAGCACCTGCTAAGTGGCACCAATGGCTGTAACTTACCTGTTGTGGTTCCTATGCTTTTTTATTTATTAGCATAAATACTTAAGAGTAACCGGGAGGAATTAAAATCTTATTCTCTTTGCTTGGCTTAACAATTTTCATTTTATTTCAAGATGAGCCTCCTATGGAGCCCAGGCTAGCCTACCTTAGCACTGCCAGTATTGGAACGATAGGCATGCACCAAGATTCTTAAAGTCCTAAAGCTTCCTAGGAGGATGAGGTCCATCTGCCTGTGTTGGGGCAGTCCTCCAAGTACATCCTAATCTTGCTGTCAGAAACACCTAATTTGTTATGCTGTTTAGGTATTAGAAAAATTAAACAGCAACATGATCTTTGAACTTTTTTTCTAAAGCATCGATGAAAGATGAACTGGCCACGCTCAAGGGACCCTGGCAGCCTCACTGCTCTCTCGTTTTCTCCTGTATGCTTGCTGGAGCCTGTGGCTACTTGAACTTGTAGGGCCCCCTACTTCCGCACCCATGGACCATCTACTCTGTGGGCATGCAACCGAGTGTTACCATTGGTGGTAGCCCGATCAGGATGAGAACAACTTGATAAAAAGAGCCTTTTTGTTTATTGAGAAAAGAAATACTGAGTGGAAACAGTTACCAAGCCCCTTCAGTTTCTTAGCATTCAGACGGCACTATCCTGTCTTCCTTTCAACTTTGGGAACGAAAGCCGTCAAAATACTAAAATCTCCCAGAGCAACTGGGCGCTCAATAGCCACTATACCTTCAAAGCTATTTCCCTGCTCATGTTGGCTGTCATGTTCTACTTCATGTAGACAGATTGTTCCATCCTGTAAGACTCCTCCCCTCAGGCAGAACTTCACGAGAAAATATGCACCCTGGAAAGCCAGTCCCATGGATTTTGTGGGGGCTGAACCAGGGAAGACAACCAAACATGTTTAGAAAAAGGTCTCATTGTTTACAGTGGCTTCCAGCATCAGAGAGGGAGCAACTCCAGCTGGAGAGGAAACAGATAACATCTGCTTTCCTTGAGCATTCACTAGACAAGAGAACAGATGTTTTATTCCTCAGCATCATTTTTCTTAGAGCAGGACATTTTCTTCCTTTCCTTCCACAAAGCATATTCCACAGCTGCAGGAGAGGTGACCCACACAGCCCTGCCCAGGGCTCCCCTTTGTGCGTGGAGTCTTGGCCTCTCAGACTGACAGGAAAGCAGTGTCCTTTCCTTCTTCAGTCGCTACCACACCACAGCACAAACAGACTCCACGCACGGACCCAGCAGAGACAGGCAAACATTCTCCATGAAGGCCTTGTAGTCAGATACCGGGTTCAGAACTGGGACCAGTCATTAACGAAGCTTGAGAAAGTCAGAAATCCCTTAAAACGTTCCTTCTTTAACCATCACATAAAATGTCAACTTTCTGTTTGTTTTTCTTACTATTTCAGAAGATAAAATATTGCACATTTTCCTAATAGCAGAGACTGAAGTGTGTAATATTTGGGGGTGGAGCAGTTGGGTACAGTTCTAGATTCTCAGAACTTCTTTTGGTCACAGCTGTGTGCACTAGAATTTAGAAAATGAGACACCAGCCGGGGAAACAGGTAGGTGAGCTGCAGACACCAGCCGGGAAAACAGGTAGGCAAGTTGCAGACACCAGCTGGGGGAACAGGTAGGCAAGTTGCAGACACCAGCTGGGGGAACAGGTAGGTGAGTTGCAGACACCAGTCATGGCTGCAGACACCAGCCGGGGAAAACAGGTAGGCTGGCTGCAGATCTTCACCTGGCATTCCCCTGACTGTGATACCCCAGTAGCGTCCCAAACTCGGTAGCAGACCACTTGCTGCAGCCTCCGCTCCTTTCCTGCCCACCATCTCCAGGCAATCATACAGGTCTTCTCTTCCAACCTCCCATCCCTCCCCTCACCTCATCCCAGCCCCCGGTTCCAGCAGACATTCTCTGGGAATCCACCAGCCAGCCCTGTCAGAGAAGCAAGTAGGCCAGCAAAACAGATAAGCAAGCTTGGTGTCTTGCTCTCCCTCATCTTCTCTAACCCAG
This sequence comes from Ellobius talpinus, assembly GCA_001685095.1. Taxonomy (NCBI): domain Eukaryota; kingdom Metazoa; phylum Chordata; class Mammalia; order Rodentia; family Cricetidae; genus Ellobius; species Ellobius talpinus. The sequence continues at coordinate 12,285 of LOJH01013172.1, read as the reverse complement.
CTCCCCAGTCTCATCCCCAGCTGTGTGGCAGACTCCCTGTTGTGGCCTCTCTGCACTCTCTACACCCTTCCCAGGGGACTAAGGAGATCCCAGCAGAAGATCTTGTTTTCCTCCCTCCAGCAGACCCCTTCAGCTCCCCCTTCTTAGTTTATTCCCATTCCTAAGTGTCAGGTCCCAATACCAAGATATGCATTTTGCCCTAAACCTTTAGTAGCCACACCCTATCAAGATCCCAGAATAATTCTGTACCAGGCAACACACAGCCATCACAATCTCCTAAGAAACAGAGAGGGCAACGGAAACCAAGGAACAAAACACCCACCCAACAAAGACAAGACTAGATATCAGCGCCTAGAATTATAATCAAACCCAGATGCCGGGACAACAGTGTAAGCACAATCAATAGCAGCCAGGACGAAGTCTCCACTAGAGTCCAGCGGTCCCACCCAGGCCCTGAGATCTGCAGCACAGCTGAAGCGTAAGACAAAGACCTCGAAACAGTCTTTATGAGAATGACAGAGGTCCCTAAAGAGGAAATGAATAAATCCCTTAAAAAAAAATCTATGAACACACAAACAAAAACTTAACTTGCTTGGTAATGGCTTAACATTAACCAAGCAAGTGAAACACTTATATGATTAAAAAACTTTAATACAATGAAGAGAGAATTTGAAGAAGATATCAGAAGATGGAAGAAAGACCTCCCATTCATGGATTGGTAGATTAACATACTAAAAATGGTCATTACTAAAAGCTATCTACAGATTCAATGCAATTCCTACCAAAATTCCAACACAATTCTTCACAGAATTTGAAAGGACAATTTTCAGCTTCACATGGAAATGCGAAACAAACAAACAAATAAAAGCAATAGCAAAACAGACAAAAACAACAAAACAAACAACAACCAGGATGGCTAAAAGAGTTCTGAGTAATAGAACAATGGGAAATACCACTATTGCTTATTTCAAGTTGTACTATGGTGCTATAGTAGTAAAAACAGCATGACATTAGCACCAAAACAGACACATTGATCAATGGAATATAATTGAAGACCCAGAAATAATTCCACAAACATGGACACCTGATTTTTATAAAGAAGTCAGAAATACACACTGGGAAAGACAGTATGTACAACAAATGATACTGGTCAGACTGAACGGCTGCATGTAGATGAATCCATGTGGATCCATACTTATGCCACTGTGCAAAACAACTCCACAGGGAGCAAATACAGCAACAAGAAACTAGATAAACTGAACTGGACAGAAAAGAAAGTAGGAATAGCCTTGAACTTGTTGCACAGGAAAAGACTTTCAGAACCAAACTCCATTTGCGCAAGCACAAAGATCAATAAATGGGACCTCATGAAACTGAAAGGCTTCTGTATGGCAAAGGATACTGTCATTCAGACAAAGAGGTAGCCTATAAAACTTGAAAATTTTTGTTACCAATTTTACAATTTACATCCAATAGAGAGCTAATATTCAAAATATTTAAAGAACTAAAGAAACTAGATATCAATAAAACAACCCAACAAAAAACAGGGTTACAGCTCTAACCAGTGAATTCTCAAATTGTATTCTCAAATGGCTGAGAAACAACCCTTAAGGAAATGTTCAACATCCTTAGTCATCAGGAAAATGCAAATAAAAACTACTTTGAGACTTCATGTTATACTCAGAATGGCTAAGATCAATAAAAACAATTGACAGTTCATGCTGATGAGGATGTGGAGTAAGGGGAACACTCACTCATCTCTCCGGGAGTACAAACTTGTACAACCACTATGGAAAACAGTGTGGTGGTTCCTCAGAAAGGTGGAAATTGATCTACCTGAAGACCTAGCTATACCATTCTTGGGCATATACCTGAAGGACACTTCATTGTACCAGAGACACACGTGTTAAACTATGTTCATTGTTGCAATATTCATAATGCCAGAAATTGGCAACAACCTGGATGTATAAAAATGTGGTACACATTTACCATGGAATATTACTCAGCCATAAAAAATGAAACCATGAAATTCACAGGTAAATGAATGAAACTAGGAAAAAAATTCATCCTGAGTGAAGTATTCCAGATCAAGAAAGACAAATATGGTATGCATTTGTGTATGTGTGGATATGGACTATTAAGTCAATGATAACCAAACTACAATACACAGAACCACAGAGGTTAAATGTAGAGTAAAGGTCTAGATATAGTGGGAGAAGAGAGCTCTCTCTAGGAAAGGAAAATAGAATAGATAGCTATGGATAGATGGTGGGGGACTGGAATGAGATGATCAAGTGTAACTATGTGGGGGAGGGATAAGGGAGAAATATGGGGAGAGACAGATAAAATTAAGGACATCTGAGTGGTAGTATGGAAACCTAGTATAGTAGAAGCTTCCTAAAATATACATATATACAAAGGCAATATAAATGAAACTGCCAAATAAGGGGAGGCACAGGGCCCCAGCTGGACATCTCTTGTCACCAAATGAAGTTTCCAGTACTGGGACTGGACTACATCTAATTGAATTGTTGGTCAAAGGGATCCCATGGGGATCCCCAAACAACACAGACTGCTGCCAAGAATATAGGTTGCTCTCCACAAACTGATAGCAAGGCTCCATTGCTGAAGACAACACCCACAAAACTCCTTGAACATGGAAAAGTCAGGTTTGTGCCTACCTAGAGCCTTTACCCCTACATATTAGCATCTTTGATATATTCTGCTAGAGGCTACCAAAGAAGAAATGGAAACACCGACTCAGACAATCTCTTTTATCTACAAAGGTGTCCTGCTTGCAAAATACACTAATGCAATGATAGAATAAATCTGGTTGGACTAACCAACCAGTATCTGATTTGATTTAAGATCTACTCCATCAGATGGAACCCATACCCAACACTGCTTGGGTGCCCAAGACTGACAGTAGGTAGTTCATAGACCTAGGGCAAAACCAGATACTACTGTTCTTAAATATATATATATATATATATATATATATATCAATGAAATGACTCCTAATGACATTTTGCTATACTCAAAGAGATCACTGCTTTGCTCAGCCACCATCAGAGAAGCTTCCTCCTGCAGCAGATGGGGACAAATACAAAGACCCACAGCCAGACAATGTGCAGAGAGCGAGAGACCTTGGGACACTCACCCCTAAGTGGGATGTCTCCATCAATCTCTCCCCCCAGGGCTCAGGGAACCCTGCAGAATAGGAGGCAGAAAGAATGTAAAATGCAGAGAGGATGGAGGACACCAAGGAAACAACGTCCTCTAAATCAAAAGTATCAGTGCACACATGAATGCACAGAGATGGAGGCAGTGTGCACAGCATGGGGTGCTAGAGCCGAAAGGAGAAGTGCAGCTATATCTGGTTTGTGTGCCTCTCCTTGGACTCTTTTCCTTCTATTTGCTTGTTTTGTCTTATTCTATGTGTTAGCTTTTGTTTCATCATAGTTCATTTAATTACTAAGGAAGGAAGTGTAGCTTTACAGAGCATAGAGTGCCTTTTCCACTATCCAAATATCTGCCAGCATGGTTGATGTCAGTGAGAGCTGATAGGCCGGTGGCTTTCTGATTCTAGTCTATGTGTCTGACGGTATGTTCAGATATGATACAATAGTCCAGATATGTTCTGTTCCAGGAACTCATTCCTGGGGTCATTCATTGACTTCTTCAAGTGATTTGAAAGAAAATGTTCATCTTTCTGTCTTAAAACTCAAGGCAGTTTGTATTTTCTCAGTTGAATCCTGACAATGGTCACTTTTATAACAAAAGTGATTGTAGGCAACAGACCCTCAAGACTCAGAATCTGAGATTGGATAATTAACACAGATGAGTACAGAATCAGAAGGACCCAGAATTCCATTAGAGTAGCATATACAAATTGTTAAAAATTAAACTTCTTGGGCCCAGAGCAGAGCTACTGAACTAGAAAAGCCAGGAGTATGCCCTTGCCATCTGTGTGTTGCGATGAGCCAAGTGATTCTCATGGATGCAAAACTGTGAGACTCTGCTTTAGGAGAGGCCATCCACAGTTAATGACACAGCTGTTTACAGGGTCAGTGTGGCTGTCTCCAATGAAATGCCCTTTGTGGATCCGTTGGTAAACACCATGCCACAGTCTAATGGGCAGAAACCACAAGGGGAGCTGGCTGCTTCTTGCTGCTGCTTCAGAAGGGTGAAATACAGAAGATGTTCTAGATTTCTATCTTTTTTGGTTCAAACCATGATCAGAAAATAAGAGAATTTATGGGTTTCCTAAAAGAATCTGACAGACAAAATCCAGATAAATCTTCAGCAGGCTGCAGAATTACAATCCATGTTGAAATCAGACACGCCACAGGCATGTTCAGATCTCCTGTGTCTAAGTTAGAGCACTGATTAAGAGGGAGTGCAGCACCAAGAAGTGGAATTGAGACAGTAGGGTACAGCTGCACAGGTCCAGATCTCTCAGGGAAGAGAGGCTAGCCTTGAACTCCCGGAGATCTGCCTGTCTCTGCCTGCTGAGTGCTGGGATTAAAGGTGCGTACCACCACCACCCACCTATGACTATATTTTTCAAATGTATGGTTTCCATGAAAACCATTAAGCATTGAACACAGAAAATAGCCCACTTGGGTAAAATAAATACACTAGTCATCTACAGATTATTGAATTTCTTGTTTTTGAAGAAGGCCTAATTAAAAAGGCTACTATTCTGCCTGTAGGAAATGTCTTGGCACAGGTATGGGTGAGGGCTACACAATCTATTTGATTGTGTTTTCTTTATATCAAAATAAATAAATAAGCCACATTGATATCAGGGCATTCAGTCTGCTTTAGATCTTAAGTATCAGCTCTCAAGCCCCAAATAGAAATCATGGGGACTGAAACATGTCTTTACAGCCAGCCATTAGTAAAAGGCTCCTTCTGCACAAGAAATATTTATTAAAATAAGTTTAAAAAGAAGTGTAGCTATTGAACCTGCTCTTCCATAAAACGTCATTTTTTTCCAATAGTGTCAATGTTTTATAAAGTCACTTGTTCCATTTCTCTTTGATATTTAGTAAAAATGAGATATTTCAATTAGTTCTCATTTTAAGGAAAAATTTTCAGGGATCAAATGAATATATTTGATAGGTCACACCAGTGGCTTCAAAGAAAGGCCTCCTGCCAAGTGCTGGATGCTCCCCTGTGGGCCCTGACCAAGACTCCCATCTCAGGTCCCCTATGCAAAGGATGACAATGCCATTCCAGCCTTTGAAGAAAGCCAGTATGACAGCCACTGTCATACACTCTATGGAAGGCTGCTGCCTCTGTTCCCCTCTTTCAAACTCTCAAAACATATGTTTCAAAAGGAAACACACACAGCTTTTATTGCTATTAGAATGTATCTTTTTCCAAGATAGGGGTGCACTCAAACACAAATGAGAAGAACCTACAGAGTGTTAGGTGCACGAGGCAGTCTGGAATCCAGTCTTTCAGAGAGACGTGTCTAAGACACAGAGGCAGAGAACTTGAATATTTTCATTAATTACTAAATCTGTATGTTTCCTTCTTTCTTGCATTAAATAAGTGGTTCCTTTAACTTTAGTGGGGAAGATGGATATTAAAAACTTGGATAATGAGCTTACACTTTTTAAAAATCATACAACAAAACCATCATGATATAATTCTGATAAGATATAAATACTTATAAATAAATATAAGTATAAACTTAGAGGAACTTATGAGCATACTTTAATATACACAGATCGCTATTATGTTGCCTACCTAGTTCCACATACAAAACTTATTTTAAAAACTGTGGTGTTTCCAAGCTACACACAACCATTGTCTATGAGAAGTTCAATAACAGAGTCTCTGTATTTGGAGATAAGATTATGGCTGGAAATTGTCCACTAGTAAAATCAAAGTGAGACAGGAAGACTCAAACAGACAACCTACTGAAATCTTGCGTATGTGAAAAACACATAGCTGTTTTAACGTTTTAGATTTCTATAAAAGAGGATGCCTCCATCGACAGGCCAGAGATGGTCTTAGACTCTGGCCCAATTTAAGAAAGCTAATCCCTTACCGAGGCCACAGATGACTGCGGTTCAGTAGCACTGGGTATCATCAAGATCCCAGGACCAACTCTTGGTTAAACCATCTAATTGAAAGTTTCAAGTTATAATTGGTGAGTTTTTAAAGGATTTCCCCAAAGCAAGGGCAATGAGTATCTTGCTGTAAGATATTTGATCTATACACTGACTTAGGCATCAGATTTGGGTCAGGTCCTGGCTCTGTCCTTCACCGCAGTCACCTGCATCAGTCCAAGACTGGGCCTACATGGCATTTCTTTCTTTGAAAGATTAAGGTGAAAATGAGGGGATTTCTGTCCTACCTCAGTGGCTACCATATCCCTTTCTTTCTAATTTGGTACTCAAATAAAGAGACTCAAAGCACCTTTAAGTCATTAAAAAATTCAGTTAGCTTCTAGGTCCATCATCCATGATATTATAAAATTCAGCCAAAGCTGGACCAGAACTGACTCAGTAGTTTATTTACTTTAATAAGTATCTACCTATTGCTTTTCTTGTAGGACCAGAAGACAGAAGAAGCAATCAGTCACGCAGTCAGTCAAGCACACATTCATGTTCCAATCGTTGGTTTAATCAAACTTACATTCTGTATCTTTATTTAAAAGGTTAATTTATTTTTATTTCATGTGTATAACTTTGCTTGTAGGTATAAGTCTGTATCATTGTGTGATTGGCACCCGAAGAGGCAGATGAGGGCACTGGATCCCTGTATCTGAAGTTTCAGGCAGTTGAAAGCTACAGTGAGGGTGCTGGGAACCAAACCCAGGTGCTTTGCAAGAGTAGCTAATGTTCTCGACTACCAAATCATCCTCCAGCCCTATATTCTGGTATCTTAATTAACTTTAAAGAACCATGATCAGGTGACAGGGGTTCTTTTATTGCTTTCTCAGCAAATAAAAGTGACTAAGGATCATCAATATCATGGCAACACACTCAGTTGAAAGGCCTGATTTCTGTTATAGTCAGTGTTAATCAAGAGAAGGACAGACGAAAAATGGGATAAAAAAATCAAGTTAAGCTGTGTGTATGGTGGTGAGGGGGTGAGATGTTTGAATTTCCTATCATTTCTTTGGTTATGACTAGAGAATTTTATTCTGGATATAGTCATACACATTTGGTACATATATTGCTTAATCTCCGAAGAGTAAAATTTCAAAATAGGAGTTAAGAAAATATGTGACAGCTTTTGAATTTATTTTACAGTTGCAACAGACATAAACAAGCAAACACATGGCAAAGACGGCGATTTGGGGAATTGTTGGGTTATGCAGACACCTGGGTAGTTGGAGCTGTAGAAGAATTTTTATTTGGTTGACATAAAGCTAGACTTGAAATCGCTTGCTGAATTTCAACCAATTTAAATAAATTACTTGACCTACAAAAGATGTAGCCCCACATATCTCAATGCAGCTGCCAGACATCTATTTTCCAAATGGAACCACAGATGGCCCTGAACAATGCACTGCACCGCAATTTCCCGCTATTCCAGAGTGATTTTCTCTTGCTAAAATTATAGGCATAATCGAGAAAGCCAAGTTTAGACTTTTGTGAAAGACTCTGCTCTTTTTGAAGTGCAAAACAGAGTTTCATACTCCAGTGGTGTTTTTAGCATCATCATGAGAAGTTGCTGAGTTTGCTCTTTGGATTTCCATAAGACACTTGGCAGGGATGGCTTTTCCTTTACCTTGACACTGCTTAATGCCTTGTGGGGCTTGAGAGCACAGAATGGTTTCCTACTCACAGTATACATGTAATTGAGCAATAGGTCTCGTTAGTGGACTAGGCAAATTTGCCAATTAACTTGGGTGAGGTGGTTCACACCTATACTTCTAGGACTGGAGAGCCTGAGGCAAGAGGGATGTCAGGAGTTCAAGTGAGTTCCAGGCCAGGCTGGGATACTGTGATAGAGCCTGTCTCCTGTCCCAACAACAACAACAACAAATGTCAATTAAGCCCAAGGCAAATGATACTTTTAAACCCTGTGTGACCTTTCAGACACAATCACCTAATGATTTCCTTGCTGTCCTGCTAGATGACTCATGTTCCTACCCATGACAATTTAACTAAGGATGTCTCCAAGGCCTCTTTCTACTGGCCTTTTAACCCTGGGTTCAGTGCTCTGCACCAACGTATGAACTTCTAACTCACTCCCTCTGCTGCATGGCCGCATGAACTTGAAGTTCTTTGGCATTTCTAGGCCCCAGTGTGGTCTTCACAACACAGCTGTAGCTTCCATGAGAACACGTCGGAGACGCGTAAAGAGGTTACGTTCTGGCAAGCTATGGTGTCGATAACAAGGAAAGAGAACGTCTGTGATCCGTTCCAACTTTCCACTCCTGGCCCGCGCATTTCTTTTTCTCGGATACACCTAGGTGTGTCACAGCAAAGGATTTAAAACGCAAGCATTGTAAGTGCATCAAGCGTACCGTTGAGGGTTAAGTGTAAGGGCCTCAAATTTACGCGGACCGCTACCAGAGCACTCCCAGCCGAGATCCAGAGCATCATACGGTTCCCTGCCTTCATCTCACTTTATACTGAATCACAACAGGACTCCAGGAATTAACCTTATCTGATCCCGATTTCAAGCACCCTGCCGTAAACCATATGGCCAGAAATCGGATCACTCTCAGTTCTTGACAGTGCAGAACTGGTTATGGGTAACAAGCAACCATCTGCAGTCACCCACCTCAGTCGCCCCAGTAAATGAAAGCTAAGTTAATTTTGGTGAAAGAAAGAGGCGAACTTTGTAATAAGTACTGGAAAAAACAATCAGGATAATAGAATAATATTACAAAGTCAACATAAGTCAGTGGTATTTCGTATTATTGGTGACGTTGTACCCTAACAAGAAAGTACCGTTAATCAACATAAATAATTCCTGCGTCCTTCTAAATATTACCACACTAAAAAGCACTTGTATATTAATTAGAGGGCTGCAGTCAGCAAGTTTTCAAAAGAAAGGATTACCGCTAAAGCCTGGAGCTCTCTTGTTTCTTCCTCTGCCGCTGACGCGTGATAGGACAGGACCTAGGGGTAAGACAGGAGTCCAGGTTACCCAGACAATATGATTAATGCACACAGAACATCAGCTTGGAATGCTCCCCCAACTTCCTGGAGAGGTAACTAGGCTCCTCTGACTGCCAGCTCCTGCTTGTGGTTTTCATCAACACAGTGAAACCTGCATGGAGGGTTGAGTGTTTGCACCTAAAGTGATGCTCCTTAATTTTAGAGAAAATCCTGAAACTGTCACTCTGATGTTGTTGACATAACAAACGCATTATCTATAAGTCACTCCGGAAATAATCTCTGGGTCACCCATGGCAGCAAGTGTTTATTTGGAACTGCTTTTCAGAAATGTACTTTTGTACAGAATAGGGGAATAAAACTCTTGCATGAATAGACATATTTAAGCCGCTATTTGTAAAGAAAAAATAGTTCTCAGGTGAGGTCTGTAATAACCATCGAATTCATCCAGAAAACTGCAGGCTGGGATGAATGGTCACACAGATTTAAAGATGCTCTTAGAGTCTACAAGTCAAGAGCAGAACAGATAAAGCAATCCACAGCAGCTGAGGACACTGGGCCTATTAAGTTCACAATGGAACCAGGACCCAGTACTACCATGAGGTCCGGCTGACTTTATATCTTCTAACTTGATGAAAAAAAATCATAATTCTTGTTTTCAAAAATCGTAACTTCTAAGTAACGAGGAGTTATTTTAGATATTCCTTTTAAACAAAAAATGTGGTTGTGCAGAATGTTTTATTTTATACTTTAATTTTTTTTATTTTAAAGTTCTATTTGATAGCAGCAGCAATATTTACAGCCTCCCCATGAAACCATCTGGATCAAAAGCTTCAGAATCAGAGGCCATGGACCTCTGTCTGAAAGAGGCGTGATTTCTGCCTTTTAGTGATTTCCTTTATTTATTTTTTCCTTTCCTTATTTTCAATTCTCTAAGACTTATAGGGGATTTCTTTTTCTGAAAGCTTTCTTTACAGGTATCCTCATGGACAGACACATGGGGGCGCTAGACAAGGAAGAGACGGACGGGGGAGGCACTGGGCAGCAGGCATCTGTGTGAATGAAGTGGCATTCACTGCTTTATGCAGAAAAGGCGGGGGATGGGCCAGTCTTGGTTTGGTCATCTGGGCCTTGGCGAGAGCCTAATATTTGAAATCTACTTTCTTTAACTTTTAAATAAGTGTACAGATATCATCATGAGAATCACATGTTTTCTGTGGGGATACAATGCCAGAACACATATCCACACTGTTGATGTTGGGAGGGAAAGGAGAAGCCCCATACGTGGCCGAGCAGACCAGACCCCGCCAGCTTCATCCCACCTCTAATGTCACCATTTGCTTGGCCATGGCTCTCTCGACTGCTTCATACATCTGCGTGTTCTGGATCCCCAAGCCACAGAAGATAACAAAGGCTTCCAGGAACTGTTCATCATTTTGGTTGAAAGGTTTAATCTTGCCAGTGTTCTCCTCCATCTTATTAACAAGTTGGCAAACTCCTGCAACAATCCGAGAAATTAAGTGTTCATCACCAGAGCTCTGATCAACCTTAATATTCACCCCCAAAGGTTGTCTTGCGGTTTTCCTTTAGAAATGCCTGGCGTGTCCAAGTAGAAGTTCATATCTGTTTAATGACTTCTACAAATGAACTTCTACATATAAACTTAGGAAAGTAACCCTGATTAATTTGCATGAGCATTAGTTTCACACAGCCCTGAATGTATATCATCTATGATTCAAAAAAAAAAACATAGAGAAGGATTTTCCTCCAGATTGGTCATGAACTTCAGATCAGTTGAGTCCCCAAAGACAATTTGTCCTTTGGAAACTAATTGGATTTTTGTACATGTGCCAAGAGAACAGTTTTGATGCAGATCGGAGTTTTGGGTCACATAGTCTGCCTTCTTTTACTGAGAAATCAGAGTTCAAAAATGCAATTACATACTGAACAGAATACAGAAAATAGGCAAGTCACACAGGCAGCTTCAAATGCACACTCAGGTATCCGAGACAATCACATGGAAGGAGAAAAACACAGGAAGAATGACTAATTTAAAGATAAGAGCAGATTTAGTCCCTAAAGAATATCACCACCTTCTAAGTCCTAGCCTCACTTATAGGTCAGTCACGCAATTAGGCGAGTGGAGGGAGGTAATCCTATGATCATTCTTTACTCAGCTCATGTCGCTGTGGGATTTTGTGTTTACAAATGAGGTCGTTGCACAAGGAGTTGGAATACATGGCCTGCCATGGGGTAAAATGTGTTAACGTTTTTAATCACTTGGTCTCTAAATACAAGACTTCCTGTACCTATGCCTCCACTGTGGGATTGGCACTGTGCCGGGTACTTGATCAGACACAAAATCTCTGGTCCTCGTGATCGTCCTTGTGAAGGTGGCGAGACCATTACAGGAATGACAAAAGAGTTGTTGCATTTGATTACAGCCACACAGCACACACATGTGAGTCTAAAAGCAGTCTCTGCCTTGGCCTCATCCCAACTTCCTCCACTTCACAGGCTCATTTACATGGAACATTCCGATTGTCCACACCTTTGCCTTGGCCTTTCCATGGACCACTGGTCTTCTGCCAGTCTCCCAGGTGAAGCCTACATGTCTGTCACAATGAGACCTGGCTTCCCCCCTCGCACACAGGGCAAGTGCTTCTTTTCCCTCTGTGCATAGTAACCCTTGGTGAATAACAGCAGACTTCACTTCTGTTTCTTTCTTAGCTGTAAGTATGTTGGGCTTAGCAATCCCCTTCCTCCCAGTTGCCCTTTCTCAGCTAACAAAAGCCCTGGCAGGGAGGAAAAACTTAAGAAAACAAAATGCTGAGCTAATGAACAGATGCAGTACCCCAGCTCTGACCCGAGGTACTTTCCCATGGAGATTGTATCGACTATTAGCCCTTATTTTTCCTGGAGCACAAAAGATGTTCATGGTCTGTGATGACATCTGATTGCATATTAATTCCCTCTGTCACCATGGTTGCATACTCTCTTCTTAACACTGCAGATGATCTGGACCCTGTTTTGCATTTCTGCTTGCCTATGTAGATATGTGTGCTCTCTGCTTGCCTATGTAGATACGTGTGTGCTCTCTGCTTACCTGTGTAGATACGTGTGTGCTCTCTGCTTGCCTGTGTAGATACGTGTGTGCTCTCTGCTTGCCTGTGTAGATACGTGTGTGCTC
>LOJH01013170.1:12928-25011 GCA_001685095.1 Ellobius talpinus | reverse complement strand
GGGAGGAAGATGCATATATAAGAAAGAGAGAGGAAGGAAAGAAGGGAGGATAAATATGTATAAAGCACATATGAAAAAGAGCCCTAGGGTCTAGCAATGTTCTTGGCTCCTGGAAGTTTCCCTCTGACTACTCAGGAGCCAGGGTCATCAGGGCCTTCTTCCCTGGGAAGTTACTTAAGCTGAACAACCGCATTGGCTTCCTGTGTAGTTTCTCCCTGGGTTTCCAACATTCTGCTCATCTTCAAGAAAAATCTCCTTCTACCTGTCTTAGGAGATTTTGTCCAGCTCCATGAAAGGCTGCTGCCCACAAGTGAGGCTCATAGACTGCCCAGCCCTGGGGTCGTTCCTGCAGCCTGTTTCTGTACCAGCTAGGATGTGAGTGGACACTTTGGGAAGAGAACCACAAACCCTTTATTTTACTTATCAAGAGCTTGAGTGTCTACACAATTTTCCAGGCCAAACCACTGAGCCATCCATGAGTCTGTTTTCGTCTGGTCTTTACCTTAACTTCTACCTCTAGTCTGTCGTCTTTAGTCCTAAAATACATCCTTGAAGTCCTTGCTGGGCTTATAGTCACTTCTGTCCTGCCTAGTCTTTGTCATCTGCCAGCCATCATCACCTTTGGCTACAGTGGGCCTTTAAAATACAAAGAGGTTGGATGCGGTTCTTCATGTGCCAAGCCCTGGGTCAACCCCAGCATTGCCAAAACAAATAAACAGCAAGCAATTGCAGATGAAGTCTTCCATTCCTATGCTTCCCTGGCTTCCCTGTGCCATGGAACAGCCATACCTGTCCAGGTAGGGCAACCCTTCTGTGTTGCCTCCTACCTTGGAGGCTGAAATCCCCATCCCTCAGGCTTATCTACCAAGAATGCCTGGGGCAACCGCATGTCTGGTCTTCAGCTTCAGCCTGATTCTGGCACAGTAAGTATTAAATAAATGAATGAGACTGGAGGAAGCTTAAAGGGTAGAGGGAAGTGGCAAGTTTGTGGCAAATGACACCGATTTGACCTGCAGACAGATTTTACCACCACCACTCTGCTCTCCCCTGCCCCCTGATGCTCACATAGTGTTTCTGTTTTGAAAGCTCATGGTGTCACAATATCATGCTTAGATCGACATTCCCAGTCCCTGTGGGCACCTGCCTTCCACTTCTGTCCCTGCCTAGCATCTAAACATAAGTTCAGCTTGTGTGGGACATGATACACTGTGAGAAAGCCTGGGCAGGTCTCCTTCCTTGGGCAACAGCATCCAAGGAAGCAAGGAAGTGTGTTCTTGGGCGTGTGGAAGGGATATGGTTTCTGGGAAAGATGTTAGTTCAGGAGGAACCCAGGTCATGCCAGCTGTGGTGGTTTGGATTAAAACAGCCTGCATAGGCTCATATATCTGAATGCTTAGACACCAGAAAGTGGCACCATTTGAAAGGATTAGAAGGTGTTGACTGGTTGGAGTGCATCACTGGGGCCTGCGCCAGCCCCAGGCTCTATCTCTTAACTTATAGATCAGGGTGTAGTTGTCAGCTCCGGCTCCTGGGCCTGCCTGCAATCTGCCATGATCCCTGTCAAGGTGATAAGGAACTATACCTCTGAAATGTAAGCAAGGCCCCAATTCAATTCAAGGCCCCAAGCAAGAGCTTCATGACAGCTCTCTCGGCCATGGTGTTTCCTCCACATTCATAGCACTGTGGCTAAGACACTGGTCATACACAAGGGCTCAGGAAAGTTCCTGCTATGGATGACAGGAACAATATGTTGCCCCTAGCACTGGGGCATCTCTCCCGCTAAGCCAGGACTAGGGTCAGATCCCTGGGCCCTGGGAAGCCCTGCAGGGCCAGCTGGTGACTGGGGAAGCTGAATGCCTGGGAGAGTCACTCATCTGCTCTCTCCAAAGCTGAGATCCAGGAGCTTCAGTCTCTACTGCAGCAAATCCTAACCCTGGCCTTACATTTCTCACTGGTGTCTTAAGAACCTTATGTGTGGGGCTTGAGATAGCTCAGGAGACACACAGGGAAACAGTGTGATTAGGAAAAACTGAGAAAAGCCATGGACAGAGGGAAGCAGAAGGAAGAGATGGAGACCTTAGGTTATGAACACTTCACTGTGTTCACACAATCCCTTGATGTTCTGTTTCAGGAAAAAAAAAACAACGTAACTTTTGGTTTTTAGAATAGGGAACAGTCTCGGTATGTACTCTGGGCATCCTGTACCTGCTTGGGCCCTTTGACACAAGGGAGAACTCTTTCAGGCACTGTCAGAGAAGGTACTTCTACAGACTGCCTTCTCAAGATGGATACCTGTTAAAATTCAGAACATAGCAGATGCTCCTTTCCTTCCCAGTGAGCATGTCTTCAGGGTGGTTTTGAGGTGACAAACTATGCTTTTCCCACACTGATACTGTGTTCTCCTATAGGAAGTATCAGCTCAACAGGTATCACAGACAAGGAGACAGTAGGTGGTTGGCATTGTCTCTAGCTGACTAACTGCAGGAGGTCATGACTATCTCAGCCCACAGCACCTTTTTAGCAATACCAGCTGCAAACCAAAAGTCTTTTCACCAGCATTTCACTTCTTCTCACGCAAGTCTGAAAGTTTGTTTTCCTATTTTCAAGATAGAACCAAAGGGATTCAGTTCAGGTCAGTGCAGTGAGGATGCAGTAGGAGCTCATTGGATATACGGGCCTGGAAACTCCATGTTTTCTCCCAGCAGAAGTGTCTCACTTGGACCTCAGCCTAGATGGGCTTGATACTGGGCTTTGCACAAACATGGTCACTCAGGACTCAGGCTCCCTAAGCTAGTAGAGTACTCACTGATTCCTCATCTGCACAATCAGGGAGCTTGGATCCTGAGAAGAAGGATGGTCAGGACCAGCCCTGACCCTAAAACCGGCCACTGTTGGCTCAAGTGAAGAGTGTGTCTGTCTGTGCCACAAAGAAAGGCAAGTGGAGTTCAGCCACACAATTATCTTTGACATGCACTGTGAGGAGCCACCGTGGACAGTGGGGAGCCCTGCCCCCATACTCCTAGCCTCTTTTCTTCCAGAAGTAATCACAACCCTTATCTGTCACTTACAGCTGTGACCATGCTGCGGCCTGCTAGGCCACCACCAGGTTCCACCACGCTGGAGGGAATCCTGGCAGACAGTGGGGAGTGTGTTCCCTGTGCAGCTATGAAATGGAAATGGAGATTTGCCAAAAACACAAGAAGCAAACATTCTGGCAAGTTCTCAGGGACTCAGACTAGCTCAGCCAAGGCAGCCCCTCCCATCTCACGTGTTCCCTTTCTCCACTGCTCACAGTCACCAGGGGATGTGAAAACCCCCGCAAAGGAAGACAGGGATAAAAGGCAAGGCCTGTCAGCAAAAGCGCTTGGGGAAGTCAGAGCTGCCAATCTCCACCAGGGTTAGCATCCATGGCTTAAATGATAATGCATGGGGAATGAGACAAACACTAGCCAGGTATATCGTTCTCTCCTCCCATCTTAATCAAGATCATTAGTGAACCAACAAGCTCCAAGTGAAATCAATTTCAGCAATTCAGTATTCATTGAATTACACCTTTTGCTCACTGTCATTAGGCCACATTTAGACCAAAGAGAGGAAGAAGCCAACAGGGAAGGAACTGTCAAAACTAGGGACCATGGGGAACAACGGGGAAGTAATTTGTCCATGAAATATAGAGACACTCGTGGAAGTCCACAGGGTCCCAGGATTCACTCACTGTACGATTGATTGGAGGATCCAGTGTCGTATTGGGGTGGGATAGGAGCAGGAAGCAGGGGTGCACCTGTGAGGTGCAGGCTCCAGAAGAAAGTATTTCTCCATGCAAGATGGCTTTGTTTGGCTGTGTGGTACACGGGACTGAGGCTGGGAACGGAGGAAGCGAAAAGGCGTCCCGGTAGCAGCTTACAAACCCCCAGATGTCAAAACTGTCTGGAATACAAGAGTGTTTGGAGGCCATGGAAGTGAGGTAGATGAAGAATAAGGAGGGCATCAGGCAGTGAGAGTGGAGAACGGAAGTGAGGCCCCTTTCATAAGCCAGGGGAGCCTGCCCTGGGCTAACAGACAACAGCTTCAGCTGCCCATGGTGAAGCTATGGACATCTCTTTACTTATTCAGTTGTCATCACCTGAGTGCTCCCACCCAGAGCACTGCAGTGACCCAGCCACTCTACAGTGCCCTCCAGACAAGGGATGCAGGAACAGAAATGCCTGTTGTGACCATGACGCAAGGCACCACCTTATAGAGCAACTGCGTCCGTCTTCACATCCAGTGTGGGGACAGGCCCTGTAGAAGAGAGGGTCCCAGCAGTGTGATTTGTCCCCTGTCACCTTAGTACTGAGAGGCAGTGACAATATTAGCACTGTCAAGGTCGGACTGTCCTCTGCTCTAAGGCACTCTGTGTTGTTCTATGGAACAGTGCTTTTCAGACTGTGCCTTGCAGTAGATGACTATATTTGAAGTACAGGATAACTCTGTACTTTGGTGGACATGTAGACAATGGCATCTGTCCTGTGCTGCCCACAAGGCAGAGACTGATGAATAACTTAGTCCTAAAAATAAAAGGGAACCACTCTATAAATTTACCAAAGTAGATTGGGGCCATATGAGTACATGAACATGTTAAAATCCCATCAGGAAAACCAGGCCCAAGGACTTACTGCACACATCAGACTGAAGAAGGTGTGACACCTCACCTGGGCCCCAGAATGAAGAGGAAATGGTGACAGCCCCTGGCAACCTGTCATGTGATTACCAGCGTGTGTCCAGTCACCCATAGGTAGAGAACCCGTAACTGTCCCAAGAGTGTCTATAAGGTTTGGCTCTCACTTTTGGTGTGGCCTACACGTTCTGCCATCCAGAGGTTTGTGAGAACAAGTTCTGCATTCTCCCCTACAGCCACCACAGTTTTGCATTGCACTTCAACATCTTGACTAAATCTTAAGGCTCAAACTTGTGACCTAGAGTCTCCAGCAGTGATCCAGCTGAATTCATTACCCAAGCCTGAGCCTTCTGCCTCCACCTCCAAGAAAGCCCTTTTGACTTTCCTGCACTCTGCGGTAGCCTCTCCAACCCTCTGTAGCCATTCTGTAACTCATGGATACAGAGATAATAGATGAAATTACTGTTTGATATGTAACAACAAACTCTCCGAAAGTTATTAGTTAAGACCAGAACGAAAGAACCTGCCCTTGCTTGGACCAACTACCGAGGAATAAGGACTACTTGACAAATTTCACCTGTAATCAACAGGCAGGAACAAAGACATTCTAAGAAGAGGAACTTCTCCAGCAGAACAGAATTCATAGAAGGAAATATATCTAAAGGGCATTTAGGAGATTGGCTTACACAATTCTGTAGGTAGTTCAGCAATAGCTCTTCAAAGTGAAGATGCTAAGAGCCTGGTCTCTGCTCATTCAACAAGGCCCAAGACCTCATCAGTGCCCATCTGGCAGGCACTGAAGGGTTCTTGGAGAGGCATTGGTCTTCGATCCACACCAAAAGACTAAGGAATTTAGACTTTGATATTAGTGAAAGGTGGCATCAATGGACCCAACAATTCCAATAATACAGCCAATGAAACCAACCCAGCTTGTGAATGGACCGTTATTCAATAAATTCTGACATTGTGAAAAACCACCAGTATTTCTATGCTGGAGCCTTGAAGTGCCTGGTCACCCATGTGTCTAACGTGAGACAGCTCTACAACAGGCTGTTGTGTACATACAAACAGAAACTATTCCTGCCACTCGGTAGGGACAGCGATCAGAGAAGGCAATTGCCAGTCCGCTTCAGCTGTCCTTGGGTGGTTCTGACTTTGAAGGGAAAGAGATTTCATGTAGCATTTCCATGTCCAGCCTTCTCAGGCCTAGGCTTGTACCCAGCTGCCATTGTTTTCCACATAAATACCAGAGGCAGGGTGTCCACCCTTCCCTGCCTGAGCCCAAGATTTCATTTATTTGGCTCTTGACAAATCCCATTGTCTGAGGGTGGACGCCAACTCAGCTGGCAGGGCTTTGCGAGAACACCCCGAAAGCCTGTCAAAGGCTCTGAGGGACAAAGCCCACCCTCATCCCCCCCACCTCTAATAGTACCGCATGCCAGGGACAGCCCCAGACAATGCTACCGAGTCCAGTGAGTCCCAAACCCTAACTACAGGCCTCGTGCTATTAAGATTAAGACGCTAATCCATGCTTCATCTCCGGTGCTTTGAGGTTACTTTTAAAGGTAATTCAGTGTGCCCATTTGAGGACTCAAGACACAAAACGTCAAGCAGAAGTGACCTTTGATTCCAGGGGAAGCTCTAACTAAGGCTTCAACAGGTGAAGCCTTTAAAGTTAGCCTTTCTGTTCCATCCTGACAACACTGATTGATAACACAGAGCTAATCTCCTGCTTTTGTTCTCTGGGGGCAAAGGTTCCTGCAGCCCCTTTAGAATGTGGATCTTTTAACTATGAGGTGTGTGTAAATCATAAGCGGACTCAGCCTGGGATTAATTTCCCTCGGGGAAATGTTCCCCGAGGACCCCTAGTTACTGAGGCCCTCCTGGATTGCACCCTCTGTTCTTGTACCTTAGAAACTAAGATTCCTGTCTGGTCTAAAAAATCAGCATGGAGAGTTTAACCATCTGCAGAATTCACATGAGCTGCTCTTAACACAGGTTACTGGGAAGTCAGAGTATATGCTCCAAGTGTTTAACCGTGTTTTTCCAAATGTTCTTTGACAAACTCCTGAATCTGCCCAGTGGCCTTTGCTCCTGCACAAGGCATCACTATGAGGCAAGTGAGCCAGGGAAAGCCTCTCCACACAACAGGGCTCAGTAACTTCAGACCCTACTTAAACCTTATATCCAGGTATAATTTCTTAAGACCCTAGGCCCAGCTCCCTGAAGCTCTACACAGATAACGTATAAAAAGCCATAATAAAAAAAATAAAAAGAAACAGGGAAATTAATTTTAATGAAAAAGTTAGTTAACTAATAGATCTGAGGTGTTTTCATACCAGTGCGTACAATATGCTTGAAACTGTGATCCAGTGGTAGAGGGAATGGGAGATAGCAAAAGTAAAAAAAGGAGAAGAAAAGGACATGCACATGTCAAAATCCTGGTAGAGAGAGAGGTGGCAAAGGCATGATGGAGGGGAGATGGAGGGGGGATGGACGGGAGATGGAGGGGAGATGGAGGGGAGATGGAGGGGAGATTGCACTACTAGAACGTAAGGTTGACGTGACACCAAAGCATAGCACAGAGGGGAAAATCCCAGGTCTTCCTTGTCAAGAGTCATCAAAAATAATCATTCCTACCAATCAAAAGACAACCCATAACAGATCACCATGTAAGGAAGGTGTAGATGTCACCCGAAGACTAAGATGAAGGAACAGGAACACACACACACACACCAACCAATTAAATCTGGCATAACTTCCAAAATACTTCAGAGCCATCAAGCCATGGGCTCCGTGGAGCAGAGCAGATTCTGCTGTAAACTGCCTGGGGCTTACATTTCCAGCTCTTTCCCAAAGTTTCTTACTCAAACGTCAACTTTACAGTTCTAAGATTAAGCCACGGCATAAAATATGAAATCTTCTTTATTAAAAAAAAACAAACAAACAGGTACATTTATGCTTCAGGGTGTAAAGCTTATTTATGTTTTCAAGAGTTTTCAAATATTTATATTTGACATATTCAGAAAGCTAACCTCTGAGAACAGGACTCCAGCTATACCTGAGATGCTTGTTTACTGAAGATAAAGCGACCATGGCCAAACAAGATGACTCAGGGCTCTTTGTTTTATGCCCCATACTTTTATGTGTTCTACATAAGAAAAAAATTCCAATTTTTCTTAAATGGTATCTACTCTTGGAATCTTGAAGCATTGGTTTAGAGACCTTAACCACGCAGACTTTAAAGGCACAAAGAATTATTTTTCTGAAACAAGAGCAACAAAAGTGCTTAATCTGGGCCTCAAAGCCGCTCTTCAACCGTTTCATTGAATTAGATTATATTAAACAATTTTTTAAATAATGCAGATTAATTTTAAATCTTTTCAAATTAGTAAAAACAAACTAGATTTAAAATTTAAATAGTGGATACTTTAATTCATGCTTGCTTCCATCAGCACAACTATTGCACCTGAACCATAAACTATCGCCTCTGCGCTAACACCTGCACACACCACACTCATACTGCCTGCTGTTCTCTTGCCAGAGGCCTTCCCCTGACACCCCAGGGCTCTGTGTGAGACGGTGTCTACCCATGTCAAGAGCTTGAAGCCAGGTCCATGTGGGCTTTGAATACAGGCTTTCATCTGGACCTGGCTCTTGGGGTTGCAGAACCCAGAGCCATTAGTCTAACACCAAGGTAGCATAAGAAATCAGTACACGCAGAATTCGAGGAGGAAGTGCACTGGAACCAGTGCTCTCTGAAGCCTACTGTATGTTGCATGAGGACAACAGGGCAAGATGGAAGGTTTACCATATTTATCTCCATTCTAGAGATAAGAGCCTAGGACTCAGCTACTGGTAGGGTCCAGAAGGGACTCCAAAGGCTATTCCACCCTCCTCCTGATGCCACATGAGGTTGCTCCAAATGGAAAAAAATTGGATCCCCATAGAAATGGCCTGTGGAGGGCACTGATCCCAGTATTCATATTCCAGCCAGGAGCTTCTTAGCATCAGAGAGACATGCTGTGGTTGCCCAGGTCATACCCCTCATTAGTAGGACCAGCGGGACTTTGGCTCAGACTGGGGAAAGTGCTGAGGCTTTGAGGTCAGATGGACCTCAGAGGTTCAAACTGTAATCCACCTAGCAGATGGGAGGACCGGAGAAACTGCTGGCTCATTTCCTCTACAATAAAATAAACAACGTACAGTAGAAATGACTGGCTGCCCACCCCAGACACACTCTGCGCCCACCAGCCAGATGGCCCACCAACCAAGGATGGCAGGGCCGTCAAACAGATTACAACCATAATCCTAGGCAGCTTCAGCTAACGTTTTTTCCAGAACCGGACACACCCACCTGTTGGCTCAGCCTCTAGCTATGGCCGATGGGCAGATGGAGTGGAGTCCGCAGGCTCACAGGACTTAAATTCCTTATTATCTGGCTGTTTGCTAACCCTGCCCTTCAGAGAGGGCAAAGCTGCCTAGGCTGCAGCCAGGAGGAGAACCTTCACTGTGGTGGCAACAAAACTTAGGACAACTTTTTTAAAAGTGGGTAAATGAATGGCTTTGCAGCTGAAATGTCTGCTGTAAGGCTACAACAGGATGCTATCCGTGCCTATAGCCTATTAAAGCATGTGACCTGGCCCATTCCTGGTCCTGAGCTACTCACTAGCTCAATGGAGAGGATAACAGACCTCAAAATAATCCCCTCATAGGGAAGGAGTCAGTGCCACGTGGCCAGTGGGGAATTTGCTCTTTGGGTAAGCAGTGACGGGAGGCAAGTCCCAGTAGCCTAACAGAAGAATATATCTATAGCTATCTACACACACACACACACACACACACACACACACACACACACCAGGGAGTGATGGACCCACCTCACATGAGGCAGAGCATCAGAAAGGTCTGGGAGAACACCACACTGTAGCTGTAAGTTGTAACCATCCTAGGGAGGAGACAGGGGGATATTAGCAGCCACCAGAAGGACGCAAACCCTGGGGACCGTTGCTGACAGGTTCGGGGACCTTGACTTCTCCCCCAGAAGGTACTGCTGGGCTCCCAGGAGATGAGATGGAGTATGGCAGGGTCTAGACCTGCAGTGCTCTGGGAGCTGTCAAGGACTGGAGTTCTGCCAACAGCAAGCCCAACCTCGAAGTCCATCTTGAGCCTGCTGAATCCACACAGGTTTTTGGGGATCAGTGAGCCCACTGTCACTAATATAGGATCCGCACTTGGGGTCAAATGGGGCAATGGTCTCCCATCTAGCTGAGCACCAGCTCAGAGGCAGTCATGAGAGAAGGACCAGGAAGAAGCTGAGATGCTTGGGAGGCTAATTTCAAGGACAGGTTCTAGTGGTTCTGGGAGCTCCGCACAGTCTTTGAGAATGGGAGAAAATCTGTTTAGGAGTCAACCAGAGAGAAGCAAAGCAAGTGGGCCAGAGGCTAGCCCACCATCCACAACCCAGAGAGGCTTATGCAGCTGTGGTTTGGGGTTGGTGTAGTAAGAAGGCAGTAGGCTGAGTGAAGAGCATGATCTTGTCCAGAACAGCAACCACCCAAAGCACCCTTCGACTCTGTTCCTGAGCTCTGCCCCCTGTCCGTTTGTCTGTCTGCCGCGCTTGCACTTCACATTGCTATGGGAGAAAAGCATCCTGAGGCTTGCCTTTGTCTGATCACTCTGGGTCAGGAACAAAGAGCTGGAGAACTCGGAGGAGCAATAGGAAGAGCCAGCTTCCCACCCAAGGCATCTACAGAACACCTTGAGGCTACACCTTATCTGTTGGCTGAGTCCCTAGGGGAACATCTCTCAGCCAAGTCTGAGATAAGAGATGAATAGATGGGAAGTACCAAAGAGTAGGACGGACGGCTGTGTCCCAGGCCCTGTCATCAGGAAGGGGATGAAGCCCAGGAGTCTGGGAAGTGAAAGTGGTATTCGGGTGCCCACCTGCAGAGCTCAGACTTCATGGAAACACAGGTATCCAGGGGCTGTAGGGGTGGGGTAGGCTGGTGGGGGAGGGGGGCCGGAGATCTAGGATTCATGCACAGACTAATGGTGGTTAATGCTGAGGCCACTCTTGTGGACAGCAGGTGAAAAGCCAAGCAGGCAGCCACGCGGGGCACACACAGCGGGGGCCCAGAGAGAAACATTAACCAAGCGGCAAGGTTAAGGAGCTTGTCTGATTGTTGCTTTGGGGAAAGTTGATCTTACAAACAGGCCCACCTGTTCTCCTTGTAAAACTTTATTTGGGCTGTTGGGGGAACCTGTTATCAGTGCTTGTTTAAACATTCCACTAAAGATCAGGGTGGCGTGGGGGAGGGGAGGGGAGGCACCGCAGGCACAGGCCTCCAGTTCTCACATTGGGAAGTTCCTTTCCATTTCTTGAGAGGAGTTCAGCCGTGGTGCCCCTATAAGGTCAGGAGAGGGTTTTCACCTAGATTCACAGTGACTTCAGGTCAGGTCGGGCCACAGCAGGTGCATTTGTGGGCATGCGATTTAGTTATTTTTCCCCATTGCTGTGACGAAATGAGAGTCAGAAGCAACTTAGGAAGTAAGGGTTTATGCGGCCTCAGTTTGAGGGTTTAGTCCCACAAGGTAGGAAGGTCACGGCAGGGGCAGGAGGAGTTGGTCACACTGAATCTTCAATCAGGAATAGAGTGGGATGAATGCCCAGTTTGCTTCTCTTTTCCATTCAGCTGGGGAGGGACCATAAAGTGGTGCCATCCATATTTAGAGGAGGTCTTCCCATCTCAACCCCATCTAGAAACTCGCTTACAGAGAAGCCCGGAGATGTTCCTCCTAGGTGATTCTAGATCTTATCAAGTTCACAATCCATATTAACCACCATAGCACATAGCTATCAAGAAAATTATTTCAATCTGACACGTGTCCAAACTCCTTTCTTTTATATATATGGAAGTATTACCACCTCATCTCTGCTTTTGCCAGACAGAGTGGCAAGTATGACGGGGGGTCTGTTTCCTGGGGAACAATGAATGGAAGCTATGTTCTTTACAGTCTCAGCTCAAGCCAAAGCTGCTTCCTGCCTGGGACAGCATCCGATATGCTGCACCTCTGGACCAGCAGCCATGTGATCTACTGTGGATTGCCCTGAAGAGTCTCAGGGCGAAGGCAAAGCACATTCTGCACAGGAATTCTGCATCACAATAGGAGTCTCACATGGTCGTCTGGCTCGCTGAAAAGTGTTCTGTTTATCCAGTGCTTGGCAGTGCCCATGAGGACACCAGGAATCACCCCTGCAGAGGACACAGTCACTCACTTTAATCAGGCTTCTCCATGGAGGTGTCTACTATACCGGGGGCTTCCTGACAGATGGAGGCTGTGTGTGTGGCTCAGAGAAGCACTTTCCCACTGCTTTCTGTAGCCAAGCTTCACAAAGTAGGAAGGAGTAAAGAACTTGTTCACC
>LOJH01013169.1:5496-22670 GCA_001685095.1 Ellobius talpinus | reverse complement strand
CACTCTCCCCTTCCCCATCACCTGCTCAACCAACCCTCAAGGGGATAGGGAAGGCAGGCCCTGCTGTTCCCCTCCGCCAGGTCGCCAAGGTGTTCCTCGGGCCACTCCGAGAGGCACACTCTGCTGCAGACTGTCTCCCCCAAAGCTGCCTACCGTGTCACACTAGGTCCCCCAGACTTTAACCTATACCCCACTGTGCTACTACTACCTCTGCTTCTTCTAGGCTACAAGTTCTGTGACAGCAGGGGCCAGCCAACCTACCCCCACCCCTGACTTGACCACACACCACCCACTACGTAAATGTGACCAGACATTTGCTGGTGTGTTTCCATTCTGGTTTCTGGGGCTAGAGACATGGCTCAAGCTGCTTTCCCAGAGGACCTAGGTGGGACTCCCAGCACCCACATCTATAACTTCAGTTTCAGAGGAGCCCATGCCCTCTTCCGGCCTCCATGGCCACCAGGCATCCACGTGATGCACAAACATACACGCAGGCAAAACACCATCCACATAAAGGAAAAATGTAAAAATAACATAAATTTCAAATATGAGGGCTTTGATAACTGTAGGTGCCGTAGGCTGTTTGAACTAGAAAGCCACACCTGCGCTAACTGTGTAGAAATAATCCCATGTGGGGAGGACGGCGAACCATCCGTCCCTGTTTCTCCTTGGCTTGCGAAAACAGAAACAAATAATTCACAAACATTAGATTGAAATAAAAAGGTTAAGACTCCTGTCTTCAGCTCCTAGGCCCCATCCACCTCCTCTGAGGAACGGTCCTGTCTCAGATGTGTGCGAGTCTGTCCTCGGCAGTGCCCATCGATTCCCATTCACGGTGCACAGTACAGCACTGAACGGCTGCCTGCAGATTGGCAGCCAGTGTGGACATGATGCAGAAGGAACAGGGCCCAGGCATGCTCTCACTCCCCAAACAAAACGAGAATATCTTTGAGAGAAAGGCAGTTTTGGCTCTCTTTCTAGCAATTAAACTTAAGTACTGAACAAGGGACCAAGGAGTTTGCTTCTTGTGTGAGGAACTCAGCTGGGCTTTCCAGAACCCACCATAAGGGTGTGCACAGTAACACACATCTGTAACTTCACTCAGGGCTCCTGAGACAAGACAGGAAGCAGAGACAGGAGAATCTGTAGACATGAGGGTCAGTTACCCTGGCACACATAGGTAAAAATGAAAAGACCATGCTAAAGTAGAGGCTATCCTCTGGCATGTCCCCTGTGGCACAAGCTTGCTCGCTTTCATACACGTGCAAACATTTCTACAAGTACATACACACATGTTGGTTTACATATGCAAAACACACACTAAAACACATGGGCAAGTAATAAGTACTGAGTGTACATATGTGGAACACGCAAAGCCTGGGAAGAGTGCTACAGGGAAGAAATAAGATAGTGCATGTCAAAATCTCAGCCATACAAATAAATAGATGCAATTATATGAAGATGCCATAATCATCAAGTCTAAGAAAGATTAGAGACGGAAACCAAAAGACCTGACTGAACAAGGCTTGACATAATGTTAATTGTACTCTGAATGCATAGTAAATCACCTACAATGCTAGGTTGGCTCCAAGGACAGGATCACACTGCCTGGGTGTGCCTGCTTCAGCCGGAAAACACATAAAGGAGCAAGCATTATAGTATCATAGCCCGCGGGAAACGACATACAGCCAACTTTAGGATACGAGTTTTTGAGGCTCCTAGATGCATACATGGGCAAACTTATAGACTAATTAAAAACAGTAACCACAACACGTGCACACACAGAAACCCAGGGGTGTTTGAGGCTATTAATCAAAGAGAATTACTAAATAAGGCATCCTAAAAAGTTTTCTTTAACTGAAAGTATGCTATGCAAGTTGCATTTAACTGCTAAAATCTTCCTTTAACGATTATTAATTGGGTTGGAAAGCTGGGTGAGCGGTTTATAAGACACGGCTCCTGAAGAGGGCCCAAATTCACCCACACTGAACAGCTCACATGCCTCTCTTCTGGCCTGCATCAGCAATGCTCAGGTGCAGAAACACCAACACACACATATCATTTTAAAAACATATTTTTACTGAAGATTATTAAATGTTTTTCATCTCCCTAAAAAGTGTTTCCAAAAAGTAGGCAGGCTTTTTTTTATATTTATTTGGGTCCAAGTGTACGCATGTAGCTGTGTACACGCATACCCAAGTGTGTCTGCGTAAATCAGGACACTGTAGACACTGGCCCTCTCCTCCACAGTCCAGGTCCCTGGGACTGAACTCGGGCATCAGGGTTGGTGGCAGGTGTCTTTGCTCACTCATCCGTTCGCACTGGCCTCTTTAGTGTGAAGTTTCTTTGAACAGTTTTTTTCTGGAATGCTAAGCACACATTCAACCACCGAACTACATCTACGGGAGCCCTGGACCACTGGTAAGAAGTGAAAAAGAGCAGTCACACACAAAGTCACTCGTGTCCCTAAACACTTCTTTGGAGCATCCGACTGCAGCCAGACACAGAGGTTAGCAGACATCTAATTAGACAGTGTTTGCAGAAGTCTCCATGGTTCTCCAAACAACTTTTTAGGAGGAAGGTGCATAAAAGTTTATAAACATGGTGACAAGATACCATGGAGGCATGCCTGCAATCCCAGCACCCAGGAGACCCAGGCCATCTTCGTTCAACTACACAGTGAGAAAAAGGACACTCGTTATTGACTTGCCTGCAAGACCTTATCCTGGAAGGCTATGCTAGCGACTCCCCTGGTGGGAGAATCTGGAAGAGGAGGAGACGAGGCTACTGCTGTCTTCCCTCACCTCCAGTCCTTACAGTAATGACCAATGACTGTCATGATTGTCTGTCCCCTCCAGGCAGGCGGCATGCTGGGGTGGGGTAAAGGCAGGGGTTGTGTCCCACAGCTACACAGCGGCAGAGAAGGCCCCCAGTCTGTCTGCACTGGCAGCCTACTTCATTTAGGAAATGAGAGCCTGCAGCCCTACTTGTCCAAGGTACACTTTCAGGGAAACTGCTCTGGTAGCCACAAACTATGGCGTTCTTCTGACTTCCAAACTAAAGCAAAAGTGGGCTGAAAATGGGGGAAGGGTAAAAACAAAACAAACAAAAAACCTTACAGGAAGTAGCCTTTAAAAACCAGTAATAGTAATTAGACAATTCTGTGTTCCTTCCAAGGCAGTCATCTGATCACACGACTGAAGCCGTTTGTTTTAATCAGCGTCATAAAGAGGGTTCATTTTCTAAACACACATGAAAACGCAGTAAAATCTCAATCTGAATTGACTGGACTTTTCCATCCTCGAAATCCTGTTTAGAACTTTATTAAGAGAAAGTAACATTGGTAATTATCAAACCTGGGGTTTGGATTCTTGAGATCTGCATTCAAGGAATAAAAGCAAATTAAGTAGTGAATCGCTGTCCTCTACATAGAGAATCGCAAACATTAACTTGACACAAATGCTAACGACAGGAAGGTGCCGCCGTCTCTGGGTTCTAACACTATTTCTGCTCATGAGATTCTGAGTTCCTAGATTTTTTAGTAGCATTTGCAAGGTTCATTAAAGCCAAATGAAACAGTACCTACTAGCATTGATACACCTATACCAGCTAGTGAACTAACATCTTAGCATAAAGGCAGGAACTCGTGTTGAGAGTCACTTAGAAGTGATACCTGGATGGACAGATGGCCAAGCAACAGCAGCTTCGCCACACCACTAATGGGGACCACGTCTAACCTCACTTTTCAGCTTCCTAGCTGTGAAGGATCACCATTCACCATGAAGTGTTGGGAACTGAAATCCCAATGGGGTAAGCCTCTAAAACACTGGGCCTTTGATGAAAGATCACAGCTGTGAAGCCCATTGTGGGTTTAGCAACCATGAATGATTTGGTGAGAATGGCTAGTAGGCACTAAAAGACAAAAAAAAAAAAAACAAAAACAAAAAACCAAAACCACAGAGAGCAGGTCTAGACAACTCATGGCAGTGATTTTAAGAAAGAAAAAGGCAAGTCCTTGCAAATGGCCTAACCCATATGATCTATTTCTCCTTCTGAAACCCAGTTCTACTTACTAAAATGATTTCAGAATGAGTGCTTGAGAGATTGTTGAGTGTGGACATCAATTGTGCAAATACGAGCACCTCTTCAAGTAGATAGGGTGTGAGCCCACAGTTGGATATGCTGTCATTGTGCACTCTGCGCGACCTCTGTGCAGCTCACAAGCATGTGTGCGCAAGCGCACATGCACATTCTGTCTCTTGCTGTTCCTGTCTCCCACAAATCATATTAACATACGGTTCTCATCTAAGACAATAGTACCAATTACTTTGTCAGTCATGAGATGTTTACAGACACTTAAACCTGCTCTTCCTTTAAGTGTCCGTGTCTGTCACATTTAAGTGGCATGCGGTGCTTGGGAGTGATGTTTAACTCTGAGTTTCATGGCGTGCTTGGACCTTTTCTTTTTCTAGCTAAGTACCAGCTGAGGCTACAGAGGCATCTGAAGGAAGGGACTGGGCGCGACTTGCAGCCAGTTTCTGGAGGAGGCTGAAAGAAGCTGAAGTCATAGGAATGAGATAAACCGTTTAATCCGTGCCTTGTCAGGACGAAGGCAATGGTTTTATCCCGGGTTTACCATGGCAGTAATCACAACGTCTCCTCCAGGCTAGGTGTTGCTTGTCTGTCTCCTGGCACTGATTATTTTCCAAAAACAAAAACCAGAATCCAGCAAGGAGTGGGGAGAGAGGAAAAGAAAATTACAGCAGTGGCACAAACAGCTCCAACTCCCCTGGGGAATAAGGACACTGTGACAAACACAGGAGGAGGAAGGAAAGGTCTGTCTACACTTCCACGCAGTTAAAAGAAACCAATAAATTGGTACAGTATAGGAAAATCACCTTGGGAAAGTAGAATTGATTTACTGTGCACTTGACGAGTATGCACAAGGTCTTGGGTTCAATCCCCAACACCACAAAAAGAAAAGGAAAAAAAGGCTTTAAGAATGTACTGTCAGAATATTCTAGCAGTTATAAACCATTTATTTAAGGGTACCAACAAACACCTAAATTTAAAATATATTTTGCTTTTGTACAACCTGTTTAAAACCAAATTCAAGCAGCATGTAAGCCTGTGTCTACTGGTTTAAATGGAGACTAAGACCATAGTTTGTGAACTCCAGACTGACCTGGTTCACACAGGGTGATCCTCTCTCAAAGAAGGAAGGGAAAGAGGATAGATGGAGGAAACAAGAGAGGAGAGAAGAAACTTAGTCAGCACACGGAATCCCAAAGCGGACCCCATCTTTTCCTGGCTTATCTTTGTATATCAATTGTCCTGGAAGGACAGAGAAACTGCCTAAGACTTCAGCAAAGGTCCCTGGTTAGTCATTGCTAACCAATCAAAAACAAAAATATACTTAATAGTAAAGTTCTGAATAAACACTTAACATTCCTCAATAGTACTTAATGCAGGAGGAGCGAGGTAAAGGCAAGGTGTGGAATGGCCTACAAGGAGAAGGGAGAAAGGAGAAACTACTTGTAAAGTACTATAATATTTTCTGATTCTAAGCTATTCACTATAATTTTCTGATTTTTTTCTTTTTCTTTTCTTTGTTGTTTGTCTTTTTTTTTGGTTTGTTTTGGTTTTTTGAGACAGGTTTCCAGTACAGCTTTGGAGCCTGTCAGTTTGCAAACCAGGCTGGCCTTGAACTCACAGAGATCCTTCTGCCTCTGCCTCCCGAGGGCTGGGTTAAGTGCCACCGGCGCCTGGCTTCTTCACAACGATTTTAAAAACTAAAATTTTGGAAGCATCAGTCACTGGTTCCTTTCAAACCCTTCATCTCTCACACGCCTGTTTCTGTCTGTGGTCCAGGGGATGCACACACAGGGCCCGTGGTCCTCACACTCCTATCTCCAGGCCACACGCAAACAGCCGCATTCACCTCAACTCCAGACATTCTTACATTTACCGCCTCTCATGTTTCTAACCAGTTCTTTAATAGTTTTTCTACAACACAGAGAAGAGAGACCATGGGAAACAGGAGACAATGCTAACAATCCCAACAAAGTGACTGCCTTTAGACGAACTGCAGTTATACATGATCCAGCAGGGCTCTCCTGACACTTCCAGACACCTGGCACACGGCCCATGGGAAAACAGTAGTGGAGTGCACCACTTCCTTCCTGACACGGTAATGGCACCAGTGGGGAACACGGTGAAGCCTTTAGCTGACCTTAAGTGTCGTCTCTGTGTCCAGCAGTTGATTTTGTAATGACAGACGTTTGTAAAGTGAAACAGCTGGAAAACTGTACTCAAAAACAAGGAGAGTGCCAGGCGGCGGTGCCCGCCTTGATCCCAGCACTCAGGAGGCAGAGGCAGGAGGATCTCTGAGTTCCAAGCCAGTCTGGTCTAGATCAAGTTCCAGGACAGCCAAGGCTACACAGAGAAGCCCTGTCTTAAAAATCCAAAGGAATAAACCTGTAATTTGAAATTTTTCTCTCCTTTAAACTATTTGACGGTCAATTCCAATGTAGCATTTTGTTTTGTTTTTTGTTTTTCAAGACACAGTTTCAGGGTTTCTCTGTGTCCTGGAACTCACTCTGTAGACAAGGCTGGCCTCAAACTCACAGTGATCTATGTCTGCCTCTGCTTCCAAGTGCTCGGATTAAAGGTGGGTGCCACCAAAACCTGGCAATATGGTTCAAAGTAAGCATGCTCTGTAGTCTAAGAGGGAAAATGGAGACATTGGCATCTTTTCTTATTAGAGTTTTTCATCAGATAAATTGATACTCGAGACACATACAGATGATGGGACCACAGACAATGCTAAAAAGCCAAAACAAAACCAAATACAGTGAGAAGCACAAAGATAAAGGAACAAATTTATCTATTCAACAGCATGCACTACGGTAAGCATGTTCTGAAACACTACTGCTATACCTTGGAACTTGTGGAAGGAGCTGGAAAGATGGCTCAGTAGTTAAGAATGCACATTATAGCCAGGCTGTGGTGGCACACACCTTTAATCCCAGCACTTGGGAGCTAGAGGAAGAAGATCTCTGGTTTACAAAGCAAATTCCAGAACAGTCAGAGCAGTTGCACAGAGAAACTCTGCCTGGAGGGGGTGGGGGAAAGATGTATATCATTCTTGCAGGACCACAGTTTGAGCCCAACATCCACATCAAGAGGCTCACAAATACCTGTGACTCTTACTCCAGAAGGCTAACACCTCTGCCTTCTAAGGGCACCTGTACTCACACGTACCAGTGTGCAAGAATGCGTGCGTGTGTCCCCATCTTCTAAACTAGACTTAGAATTCAACATATCTGATGAAAAAATAAACAAAGGCACAAGATCTTAAAAGGATAATGCATGTGCACAATTCAATGACCAGTATCTTTAACTTTTAAATGACCAGTACCTTTATCCTATAGCTTTGCAACATTTGCCAATTCGGGACCAGTGTTTGAACGATACAAGAAAGAATTATTAGTTATAGGAATTACTGACCATTTATGCTTTTAATTGCCATAAATATATTAGCAAGATACATGTAGTCAGGCACAGTGGTATAATCCTATAATCCCAACACTCAGAGGCAGAGGCAGAGGCAACAGAATGGCCTGGCCTACCTAAACTACATGGTGAGACAATGTTTCTAAACACACAACAATAAAACCAGGTTGCATCTGCTACAAATCTAAAACTGTAAATATGTATACCTTCTCTTTCTCTACTTTCACTTCTACTATTTTATAAGAAGGCAGGCTCCAGAGTCCAAACAAACAGTCATGCAAACCTCAAGAGGTAGCCCAAGTCTCTGATAACTGCCACAAAAAAAAACCAAGAAGCCTGGCTTACCTATCAGGTGTTCACAGCCAGAGAGGACCAGGGAGGAGCAGAATGCCTGTGGCTACAAAGCCTATTTACCTTGTTTATAGTTGTGCACACAAAAGACTAAAGCAAGTTGCACTGATTGTCACAGAGAAAAGGAGAGAAACAGACAAACACGAGTTTCTTTTGAGACCTAGCCATCCATCTCCTGCCTCATTCTATACCCTCCATCTCCTTTCTGGGGCTCCCTTCCTGAACCTCTGGCTGGACACCCACTGTGGGGCAGTGGGGCACTTACCTCCCTGCACATGTCTTAATGCCTTTCTACATGGCCAAAAAAAGCTTTCCTGCCTTACTAGGTCACTGCCGTTGGTGCTGGTGGCGGCAGTGGCGGCCCTGACAAGGAAGAAGTTTGGGTGTCTTCCTGGTACAGAGCCATAGAAGCAGGCGTGCTCCCAGGCACAACTCCCCTGGCTCTGCTCCTAAAAACACTCTCTCAAGTACGGCGTTGCTTAGCAATGTTTGCCTTCCCCCTGTACATTTGAAATTGGCAACATCTGTCCCTTTGGCAATTTTGACTCCTGCGAAGCACCCTGTGCAAAGTTTAAAAACAACTCCATTTGCCAACGGGCAGGCTGTCCCTCCTCCCCCCTTGCCCCCACAAAACCAAGACTCCAAACGGCTTCCTCTTTGTGCTGCTTTCAAGGACAGGAGAAAGATCAGTGGGGTTTACAGCAGCTGACGGCACATAAGCAAAATATTTAAGCCACCAGTGGGAGCTCCTATTAAACTACACCTAATAAGTACTGTGCCTGCATAATTACACCTGAGGATGTGTCTGAAATAAAAACCTCATTTGATTAACAAGTTCCTTTAGAACAGTTCTATCACTGGCATCACGTGTACGCAGGCAGGAGTCGTCAGTTAAGATAAAAAGGTAGATCTGAGAGCAAAGGCAGCCATGTCCTTCCGTCATCCTGCCCTTCTCTCCACTTTCTCTTTTTCCAGAAGGCCCTCTGCACGCTAAGCAAGTACTTTGCCACTGGGCTTACACACCTCAAGCACACTGAATGGTGATTTTCATGTTCACACTATACACGAACACAAAGAACTAGAAAATCTAATATTAGAAATTTCAAGAAAATTCTGTTATCTAAGATTCTTAGCAGTTTGCTGAGGTTATCACTAACACAAACGTTCCTCACAGTGTTGTAACCACATGCATAATACAAAATCCATCTAAACATAAAATGTAGATGAAATACCCTAATTCTTCATATAATTTTATCTAACACACTGGTGGACAATTGAAAACATGAGTGATAAAACTATCAAGTCTATTATATTCAACTCTAGTATATGAACATTAAAGAAATTGGGCTACAACTTCCTCTTTACCTTTGACATTAGGAGCAACTGTTTCCAAAACCATTCTGCTGGAACCAAGTTCTGGCTACAGACGGTAGGCTGCACCAGTGTTCCAGTCTACCTGACACAGAGAAGAAAAACCTGCAAAGCCAGGCATCGGTGGCACACGCCTTTAATCCCAGCACTTGGGAGGCAGAGGCAGATGGATCTCTGTGAGTTCCAGGACAGCCAGGATCGTTACACAGAGAAATTCTGCCTTAGAAGACCAAATTGGGAGTTCTGGAAATCTCAGATTTCCAGGGTTCTCTGCGTAAGTTCCACCTACACACAGCGCGGCTGATGAGCAAGATTCTTGCACCTGCCAAGCCTCTAGCCTTGGCTCTACCATGGACCAGGTACTAATTAAGCTCACTGCATGGCAGCGTGAGCATGGTGTTCCCCGAGTCCATCCCTATACAGCCTTAGCTGGCCTGAATTCCTTGTTGGTCTATAGGGGCCTTGACCTCTTAACTGTCTCTGCCTCCCAAACTAGGGGATCACGATGCCCTGTGGCATTACCATTAACACCCCACTACCCCACACAGTGCTGCCAATGTCAGCAGCCACTACATCTGTAGCTCTGAGGATGCCATGGTGTCACGGATATACTGATAAACTCCTGATAAACTCTGAATTGACTTGCGAGGAGTAAGAAACGTGATGGCGGAGGGTGGTGGAGGGTGGGATCCTGTGCTCTGGGGCATAGGGAGGAAGAAGCAGGGGCTGGGTGCTGTCCACCAGCCAGGTGCTGATAATCCCTCCAAATTGGGCTGGGAATAACTGTAAAGCATCCCTCAAGAAATGCACAAGGAAAGGCTCAGGCTGGGATGGGAGCAAGCTAACACACAGAAAGGCCCTTTTTCTTTCTGACTGTCGGGACCAGGTAGGACTCTGTAGCACATGCTGGCCACAAACTCACAGCAGCCTCCCATCTCAGCCTCCAGAGTGCTGAGATTATAGTGTGAGCCGCCATGTCAGGCAGTGCTGTGAGTCACGTTACCTGCATGGCAAGGACACTGGAAGGCAGACACTAGGATTTACTTACCCAGCTGCTGACTGGGGTATTAGTGACATTTTCTTGTTCTGAGGTTTTTGCCTAACTCCTACTCCTTGGGACAGTGGTTCTCAACATCCCCAATGCTGCAACTCAAGCAGCAGGTCAAGCTGTAGTGACCCTGAACCATAGAGTTGTTTCTGTTGCTACTTCATAACTGTAATTTTACTACTGTTATGAATCATAATGTAAATATCTGTTTTCCGATGGTCTTAGGCACCCCTGTAAAAGGGTGGTTCAACCCCCACAGGGGTCAGGATCCATACATTGAGAACTGCTACTTTAAGACAAAAGCCATGAGCAGTGCCAACTAATAAGTGAATAACTACTTCTATAAGCATGGGAGGTAAA
This sequence comes from Ellobius talpinus, assembly GCA_001685095.1. Lineage (NCBI taxonomy): Eukaryota > Metazoa > Chordata > Mammalia > Rodentia > Cricetidae > Ellobius > Ellobius talpinus. The sequence continues at coordinate 12,025 of LOJH01013169.1, read as the reverse complement.
GCACAGGCTATAATAAATACCCTGTTAGGTAAATCACCTCTCCCCTTGATCTGCTGTGACTGATGGCCTACCCTTCTGTGATACCCTGGAGGAGAGCTTTAAGACCCTGGTTTGCATCATCTCTGAGTATGTTGTTGACATAACCTTTTGCCCCAATCTCCTCCGAGTCCTCTGGAACCAACACCCTTCAGGGCAAAGCTGCAGACACAGACAGAAATGCACTTTCAACAGTTATCACAAGAAGATCCATTCACTTGGTACCAATACAGAGCCACCGTGGTCTGTCACCTTGTAGGAGGGACGATGGAAACCTTGTCCAAGGTGATAGTCCCTTAGATGGCCGCTCCTACGTGTTTGGAGCACTTAACACCAAGACCACGACCATAGCAGTCCCCAAAAGTGACAAAAATTTTGAACCTGGTCCAGTGGCCAGAACGAGTCTGCTTCTGCACTGGCATGATCTTTAGAGATGATCCCAGAGAAGTCAATAATCTCGAGTTTCTCAATGGGCAGGGAGAGCAGGCAGATCTCCTCCAGGGAGGTAATCCTCATGTGTGGACCAGGTGGCCCAGTCTGGTGACAAGGATCCACCTGTCGCACTTCCCCCGCCAGCCTCCACCACAACCACAACCCTAAGACCACTGCAGAACTGTCCTTGGTCTCCAGGTCCTCGAGGCCTGGCTACTGCACGTGAGCCATCTGCCATAGGTGTCTCCAGAAGATGGTGTCTACTCTTAAGAGTCAATTGCTGTTTTGTTGTGAATTCAATATGCTTCCAGATTCTCATGAAAACACCAAAATCAAGAGTTTAAAGTGGAGAACACTGGTGTTTGGATGTAAGCACTGTTCCAGAGAGGTTGCTCCTCAATGGGGCGCCATCTCCAACATCTGGCTTTAGTCCCTCTATCTCACAGTGGGACAAAAGCAGAGACTGCAAGATGTAAGTAATCATGTTGAAGATTCTCTTACTGACTACAGACCCAATGTTTCTCATTTTGTTCAAAGAGGTTCTGAAAGACCCTTTGCCAGGAAGACAGAGCATGGGGGGGAGATCCCCCTGCCCTGTGCGGGGATTACACACATGTAGCATACACTCTAACTCTGGATCCCCCTGCCCTGTATGGGGATTACACGCATATAATGCACACACCAACTCGAGATCCCTTGCTCCATTGTTACTTTTATCTTCTCCATGATCCGTACAACTGTGGTAGACTGGCACACACTGCGTGACGTCACTAGAAGCATGAAGCACATATGCAAAGCAGGCCACATGCTGTGTGATAATGCCCTTGTACACTGTAGAGATTTGTCACTCGGACTGGTTTAAGAGAACACCCCAGGACTGTGTGGGCGCTGCACATACGTAGTGTAATACAAAATAAAAGCTAGGACAAAACACTCATGTGTACAAAATTTAAAAGCCAACAAATCTTTTGTTTGTTTGATTTTTGTTTTTCAAGACAGGGCTTCTCTGTGTACCCGTGACCATCCTGGAACTAGCTGTGTAGACTAAGCTGATCTTGAACTCAGAGATCCACCTGCCCTGCCTCATGAGTGCTGAGATTAAACACACATGCAGCCACTGCTGGGCTGAATCCTTTTTTAAAATTCATTTTTAAAATGAATTTAGTTCAGATCCCCAGACAAATGTCCTAAAGAGAATTTCACCCCATACCATGATCCTTCAACCCACCCCCACTGCCAGCAAGTCAAACATGAAATAGGGATTATCATTCAGATCAACAACAAGTTAGGTTAGGAAATCTTCATGCTGAGCACAACACAGCAAACACTCCAGTTTTCACCCAGTTCTCACTTGTGCTTGAACACAAAAGAGACACACTGCTACCTGACCTCACAATGCTCACCACCTGGAGGATGGCCCAGAGCACACAGCAGGTGAAGCCCAGAGGCCAGGGGACCATAGAACTTCAGCAGCACCACTGAGGATCAGGAAAAGCTCTGAGGAAAGCAAATGAGAGCCAGGTCCACGCTTGCCTGCCCTCTCGGCTCTGGGGGTGGGAGTTTCTAAAGACAGAACCACCCCTATCAAACACAAAGAAGGCTAATGCTGAAGACAGGAGCAGTGGCAGACACCTGCAGTCCCAACTACCAGGGAGGCTGAGGCAGGATTGCCTGGGCCACAGGGAACAGCCCAAGGGCTAAAGGCCAGACTGGGCACAATAGTAAGACCAACTACAAGGGAAAGAAAGCAGTGAAAAGTACTCAAAGATGTTAGATTTAATAAAATCCCCTTCTCATGTACTGACGTCACGGTTTAAGGAGGACAGAAGCAGCCAGCAGGCTCAGGGACCATGGAAGAGAACTCAGGTGAAGACAGGACGGTAAAAGAGAGAGAAATGGGGGAGCTTCCTGCGACTGCTCGTAAAGTAATATCCACAGGACTGAGGTGCAAAACGCTAAAGCTGATGGCAGAAAGAACGCGATCCTGGGGCCAGGAAGAAAGCAGGAGACGATCGCCAGTGTCCAAGGCAGGACAAAGAAAGGGAGACACAGTGAAATGAAGCCCAGTGGATAAATATGGGACACCCACAAAGCTCTGGAGGGGCCGCAGATGAAAGGGCCAGGAGCGTGACGTTTTGAGGCTAGACAGTGTCATTCTGGGATACTTTCCAATCGTAGCAGCTGAAGTCTGGGTAAACATCGCCAGGGAGAGGTGAAGGCAGAGCCCTGGGAAGAAGACAAGAACAGGTACTGCCAACAGAGATGAAGGCCTCTCTACAGAGGGAAGTGAAAGCTAGCCGCAGAAGGTACACGGTGTGTCTCACGTTCAGAGACGGCAAACATTACATGACCTGGCAAGCTTTCCTGGGTCATCCGGTGACACAGCCCAAACGGCAGAGGCCCAAGAGGCCGGGAGAAGACACAGGCAGAGTGTCTGCCGTGGAGGGAAGAAGGAAGTAGTGATGGCAGCAGACAGAAGGAGAATGGTTCACTCTGCTCGGAAGCTGGGAAAGATGGCTGCAATTCAACACCTGGAGCCCGTGCTGGGGAGTGTAGCTCTTCAAAATAGCAAAATGGAGAAGGCACTGGAGTGCAGGCAGAAGGGCGAGGGAAGAATGGCGCCTGCTGTGAGACCACAGGAAGTAAAGCAAAGGATGGGCGCAGGTGTGAGTAACTAGTTGAGAGCAGGGGAATCCTATCCGGATGCTTCCAACTCTGAAGGTGAAAAGCAAAGCTAAGGCCCGCAAATAAAATCCTCGGGACCTCAACTGCATCTCAACCACCCTTCTCCTATGCAGCGCCCCAACAGTCCTAATTGCATTTCATCAGTCATCAGCACAGGAATTCAGGGAGCCTGACACCTAAGTCACACAAGTCCTCAGCACTCCACAGACAGGCTTCGGGCCAGGGCACCAGCACTGGGAACCAACCAGAGGGCTGGGAGCCCTTAAACTCCTTAGGGACTCAGCTCTACAACATGCAAAATGTGATTCATGCCAACACATGTCACAGTTTGCTTTAACAATGGAGAGAGACAAATGAGCAAGTTCTTCAGAAGTCAGAAATCAAAGTAAAACATTTCTGATTGCCTGTTTTTATAAAGTGTGATATTTACTCCAGAAACTGCCAAGCCAAGTGGATGTGATTGAGCACAAGTCTGCACTGCCTAGAGATATCAGGCGGTGGAAGGAGGGGAACACAGAGACTATGGCACTGGCAAACAGGTCTTCTTGGTTTGTTTACTTGTATGGGTCAGAACTGGTTTCTAACTCGAGGTCCCCCTGCCCTGTGCGGGCATTACACATGTAACACACACTTCACTGCAAACTAGTTCTTAAAACACTGGCGATGCTAAAGCAAATGGTCTCTTTCCCTGGGCTTTAATTATTTTCGATCTTTTAAAAATCAAATGTGAAGGGGGCTGGAGAGTTGGCTGGAGAGGACATTTACAAACATCCATTATTCCAGCTGCAGGACACCTGATGCCCTCCCTCTTCTGGCCTGTGAAGGCACCAAGCACACAAATGATGCAGACATGCATGCAGGCAACCCCTCCCCCCACACACACACAGATTCAAACGGGAGCAGGGATACAGCCTAGCATGCATGAGGCTCCTAGGTTCAATGCTAAGCATTGAAATTTGAATTAAATAAGTAAAATTTGGGAAGGAGGCCTATCTACTTGGAATATCCTGACTAGGATTCATAGTCCCTTTGATCTGCTCTCATTCAAGTTTCTAAGGTCTATTTCAGAAACACTAACATGACCGGCCTTTCTGCCACTCAGGATTACAAATTCCTCTCCTTAATACCACTCCAAAGTCTATGTTTTTCTTTTACTTATATTTTTGCATTTATTTACCAGAGGGGTGCAGGTAGAAAGTAACTTGCAGGAATTGGTTCTCTCCTTCCACCATGTGGATCTCTTGAGGGTGGGAGCGGGGGGGGGATTAGGAGAGTGGGGGTTTCTCCCACATTTTGAAGTCTTTGCCACTTAATGTATATTTGAGACACAGGACTCTGGGCCAGATAGTCCCGGCGTATTTCCCAAGGAGCACGAGATGAGATCTGGTGAATGGAGAGGGGTTCCTGGCACAGAAGAACCTGTTGCGGACAACGAACTAAACGTAAACTTGTCTTTGGGGCCAGTGTCGCTGTGATGTGACAGTTTCCTCTGATCCCAGCCAGAGTCGTTATGCCAGTGGCAAGCTGCCATGCCAACTGCCTGGCAGTTCTGTGGCTGTGCCATTGAATGGGATGATGGAGGGCTCAGGGTGATTGATACACGTGAGGCAGAATGAGGACTCAGGAGGAGGTCGTCTGTGTCTACCTCTGTGGAGATTACAGGTGTTGGATAAAGACTGAACACCATGTTCAGTGAAGAACAAGAAATGAGTGCCCTAGACCTCTCTGGAGCCTGGCCAGGTCCTGGACCTGCAAACCTAAATATAGAAACTTAAAAATAGTGACAAGTGACCCACAGACATTTTGAGCAAGAGCTGCTAACAGACAGACCAGGGATACAAGCTGCTTTATTTTTGCCAGTGTGTTTTCTGGGGTTTTGTTTTTCAAGCCAGTATTTACAAGCTAAAGAGTTCAAGACCAGGTATAAAATGAGACTTTCTGTTCCCCGGAAGTGTCCTGTTTTAGTGCAAAACAGTCTCCACCTGCAGTGCAGTCAGACAAGATTCTGAAAATCATTTTAAGTTCTGACAAAAGTACTGCAGAAAAAAAACTTGAAAAGCTCTAAAATTGCTGGAAGAAAGTTACTGCAAAGGATAGAACTGTTTGAGAGAAAAGACAAAATTGCTAGCAGCCCAGGGTGGTGGTGTGTGTGCAGAGCTGAAACTGGAAGCTCTGTCGGGGTGGTATCAGCTGAAACTGTTTTTTTTCTTTTTTTCCACTTTCTGTTCCTTCTCAAAATTGCCAGAAGTACATTTGGTACCAGGATAAGAAATTCCTGTTCCTCCTTGCTGTTCTCACACTTCAGACATTTGCGGAGGGATATGAGACTCCCCCGGGGCCCTGGAAAAGTGACGCTGCCAGCGCTGGGAGTCTCCTGCCTGGCACTGTGCTCTCCGGCTCGCTGAATCATTTAACTCTTTCCTGTGCTGGTGCTGCCATGTGTGTGACATTTAGAATACAAGGACAGAAAACCAGGTAGGATGGCCGGAGGAATGGTTTTGGTCTGGGCTGCCTGGGTGTGACGAACAGAACTCAGATATCTATGCAGAACTCTTCCTAGGAAAGGGCCTGGATTGCAGAGCAAACTTACTTTTTGGCCTTGCATTTCTCTTTCCCAGTAGCCAAGAGCTACAACTTGGGGGGGGGGATCATTATTTTCCAAGTTTAAATATGCTGCTTGTTCATATTCTCCAGGAACTCCATAATCAGCTATTTTTACACTGATTTTGTTATTTTTAGCTGTTAAAATCATTAGATTGACAAAGCACAGCCCTCCCCTCCCCCACAGCGGTCCAGGCTCCAAACAAACCAGGCCTTTTCTCTTGAACTTCATCTTCTGTTTATGCATGGCCTACTTTCGGCCTGCACGTCCTCCTTTAGCCCATGGTAATTTGTCAAACTCCGGCTAATCGCCTTAATCTGGACTGAAGGATTTAAGTTTAATGTTTTAATCTAGGGGCCTTAGTATTTAAGTAATTAGAGGTCATATTCCTAGCTCTCTCCTTTAGACAAATCACCTCTGTTTGCTCTTTAATTCTAATTTATAAATAACAGTTCTAAGAGTTCACAGTGGGCATAGTTTGGAGTTCAGGATTGAAAGTTTGAATTAAGAAAAGAGTAATCTGTGATACTTATGCTTCTTGCACTCATTCTTAAGAGTCTCAAGCCTGTGGGCTTTCCTCAGAGTTCACTTTCATTTTTTATTACCGTAATTATCCATATGTATAGGATGCAGTGTGGTAGTTCAGAACCTGCGGTATCTACCAGTGTTAGCACATCAGGAGTTAGTCCTTCCATTTCCTTAAATATTTAAAAAGCTGATTGGGGCTGGAGAGATGGCTCAGAGGGTAAGAGCATTGCCTGCTCTTCCAAAGGT
>LOJH01013168.1:9840-23657 GCA_001685095.1 Ellobius talpinus | reverse complement strand
TTGTGAGCCACCATGTGGTTGCTGGGAATTGAACACAGGACCTTTGGAAGAGCAAGCACTGCTCTTAACCTCTGAGCCATCTCTCCAGCCCCTCAAATCTTAAAAGAAAAAGAAAAGAAACTAAATTCTAATCTTGTTAGCAACACAAAACAAAAACATGCTTAGGAAAAAAATGAATAGAATAAAACAGGAATACATGAAGCCAAATCCTGTGGCCACAAGAAATTAAACTTCTAATATAAATACACACTTGACAAGAATGGCAGTCTCGTGTGCATGAATCTTGAACCTAAGGTATTTCCTTACCAAAAGATAGACTCCTCACAGCCTGTGCTTGGCTTCTGTTGTCTGTGGAGGTGTAATAGGCCCCCAGACCTTAGCACCACTGATTCCATGATGGAAGTACCATTTAGGCCATAAAACTTAGCAAACAGACAGCATCACTATCCAAAATGAAAACAAAGACCTCATTCAACAAAGTCCATAGTTCTGGGAAAGTCTCTAAATATACTAACCTTGCTTTCGGCTTCTGCAGTTCTGCTTCTGACTCACTGCCCTTGTTTACTGGAGTATGTCAACCCTGAACATGGCTTTTGTACTTAAAAGCTCACCCTAAGAAAGGGTCAGTGCCACACTTGGATCTCAAACACCCAATGTAGTCACGGGTCTGCTAACCAATATTTTCTAATGGTTTAAATTCATGTCTGAGTAGTTTTAGCTGGTGGATACCCTACAACAAAAATCTTTCCAGGTTTCACAATCAATGACTATTCCTCGGTTTACCTAAACTTGCACATCAATGATTCTTGGGCTTATCCCTAATTTTCAGTATTTTCATACTTTGCAGAGAGGGGTGAAGTCCTTCTATGGAAGAACAGGAAGGGTATACATAGAGATCACAGGACATCTGTCTGGCTTAGCCAGCCATGGGGACTCACACCTACCACTGAAGCTGGTCGTGCACGGTCTTTCCTATGCAGGCAGAGCATTGTTTCGCCCAGTACTGGACTATGATGTTTTCCCTTCCAAGCTACAAGAGGAAAGGCTACTTCCATTCCCAGAGATACACACTGTAATAGTCTGCTTTCTTCCCTGCAGTCTGGGGTGCTCACCTAGCGCTGGTCACCATTATATAGTCTCCACTCAGTAAGACACGTACCTCATATATGAATTTTGGATGACTACTAAACAAAATTTAAAAATTTTAGGGCTTAATGCAATATAGAATAGAAACATGGTAAACTAACTGCTAAGCTAAAGAAAATATAAAATAATAAACAGGTAAACTGCAGTGCTTATGTAATTGCAAAAGTGTAACTTACAGGTGAGTTTCGGGAGGATTCTTTGAGTTTTGTCATGGTGGTCTGAAATGTTCCAATAAGGTCATGTGATCCATCATTGTCATAATCATAACACTCTACCTGGAATTAAATATAATAAAATACATATTAATCAGCATAATTTTATTAAAAAGTATTGGCTGCAATAAATGTGTCATTTTAATTAAAATAAGGGGAAACCCCTTAATATCAATGTCTAACTGGAGGAACAGGAACAAACTGTCTAGAAAGGTGCTGAAGCATGTTAAAACCAGAGCTATCCAGAGAACAGGGCCCAGACAATGAAAGATGAAATCCACAAACACGGACTCCATTTCACACAGGAAGCAGTCAGCAGTTCCTCTACTGTACTCTCTGTGGATGCTGGTAGAAAGCTAAATGCAATTATGCCTAGTCATTCATTTGCTGTACTTAATTATCACTGTATACGAGCTAGAAGCCAGTATCCTAGCAGCTGAAAAATGACACATCTAAATCCTAGATAATTTAGAGTTACAGGAAATATGCCTGATCAGCTGCAAATCATGGCGGCTGGGTTTGTAATTACAAGCTAGACACGATAGTCAGATTTGGTCTGAAGATTGGAAATCTTACAACACAAAGGAAAACTCTAGCAAAGAGAACAGTCAGTTCACTGAAGTATCCACGCTAGGTCACACTCACTCAGTTCCCATGTAAGGAGGAGAAAAAGTAGAGTTCTAGAGTTCTAGCCTTAGATCTGAATCCTACTAAATACACATACTTCTCCTTCCTTCCTCCCCTCTCTCCTTTCCTCCCTGTCTGTCTCAGAAAAAAAAAACAAAAACAAAAAACAAACATTTATTTGCTCCTAGTAGGATTTTTGTTTGCTTGTTTTGTATCTGTGAGCTGGCAGATGGGAGAAAGAGTAAACATTCACTACAATGCTAGAACTTTTCAATGGGAAAATAAGGTGCTGTGTTCAAGGCAAGCTGTATTGAGGGTAAGCTGAAAATCAATTACAGGGATGGAAATTTCTAATAAAATTTCAACACATCAATTCATTTACATGGAAATCTAATGTCTACACAGTGTGTATTCTCTAGACAGACCTAAGAGTTACACAGAATGGAGATGATGTTCTATTATTCCTATTTTTTAGAAATGGAACTTGAAGGAATTAAGCACAAAGCCAACAGATACATCTTGTGTGGTGAGCAACAAGGACAAAGTCAAATCTTTTTTACACAGGAGACTGTGCTTCAAAGCATAAGCTTCTAACAAGAAGCATTTGCATCTGCCTTGATGAGAGCTCCACCAGGCTTCCAGCTTCATGAAGTTGTAGTGAGTCACCAAGGTACAATACTTAGGATCTTGCGTGCTCATCTGGCAGAATGATGGTTTTCTTCTCAGTTCTACACACTGACTGCTTTTCATAACTGGAGGTCTTAGTTAGGGTTTCTACTGCTGAGATTAAACACTAGGACCAAGATCAATGTGGGGAGAGAAAGGTTTATTTCACTTCCACATCACTGTTCATCATCAAAAGAAGTCAGGACAGGAACTCAAAACAAGGCAGGAACCTGGAGGCAGGAGCTGATGCAGAGGCCATGGAAGGGAACTCCTTACTGGCTTGCTCCTCATGGCTTGCTCAGCCTGCTTTCTTATGGAACCCAGGACCAACTGCCCAGGGGTGGCAACATCCACAATGAGCTGAGCCCTTCCACATCATTAATCAGTCAAGAAAAGGCACCACAGTCTTGCCCACAGGCCAATCTGGTGGAGGCATTTTTCTTAAATGAGATCTCCTCTTTCAAACGACTCTAGTGTGTGTCAAGCTGACATAAGACTAGTCAGTACACTGGAAGTCTTCCACTCCTTACTCATATTTTCATTATCCTTCAGATACACTTAAAAATCGATCAATCTCAATCAAAACAGGCACATTCTAGAATTGCAAAGTGCTTTGTTTAAGGAGATAGTCTATAGATATTTTTACCCATGGCTAAGTCTGACAGTTTGACTCCTGCCCTACATATTCAATACCCAATTTTATTTATTTCTTTTTTCTTTTTGGTTTTGAGACAGGTTTTCTCTGTGGAGCCTGTCCTGGAATTAGCTCTTGTCGACCAGGCTGGCCTAGCCTTGAACTCACAGAGATCCACCTGTCTCTGCCTCCTGAGTGCTGTGATTAAAGGCGTGTGCCACCACCGACCAGCTAGCAGACATTCTTAAACTACAGCAAAATAAAATTTTACATTTTAGATTTCATGGAAAGAACATCGATTTACATATGAGTCAAAGAGAAATTTAATATGATACGATTTAATTAGACGTTAGTAAGGGCTAAAATGTTTTTAAAAAGTTTAGACCAAGTAAAACTTTAAGAAATAGAAAATACATCTTTACCCTCTGAGTTCTGATTCCTCCCTACAGGGACTAAAGGAAAAAGCTGCCCCTAGTCCTTTCTAAGGCAGACATAACATCTCCAGTGCAGTACGTGCAGACAAGGCTGAGACAGGATGAGTCACACCATTTCTTTTCCTTTTCAAGAATTTAAACACCAGTACTATTCACTATTTAAGCAACAGTATCTGAAGAACTTGTGAAATTTAAATGTCTGCATATATACATAAAAGTGTATGCATATATGCAAAAACTGCAAACAGCACACTATGCATCCTCACTTCAGGCAAGGTAGCAGCATGCACAATTCTTTCTCTTACTCTCTCATCCTTTGAAAACAATGCATGCTAGAGTGATAACACAGCAATGGACCCACAGAAGATTCCAAGTTTATTCTCTGCTCTGCAATTGTTCACCAGACCTTTAAGGAATTTCCAAACAGTGAGTAAACTGCAGATGTGAGCTGTCTGACACTGCAGAGAACACAGAGCCAGAGAAGCAAAGGGAGTGATGATGCGGGGAACCAAGTGAGTTTAACTAACAACAAACTAAGAGACTTAAGAATGCAGACATTTATCAGATGAAGCACAGAAAATCATTTACTTACTATAACAAATTGGCCCTGCAAGCATGCCACTGTGAGCAAAAAAAAGTTTTAGAGACACGATTTTGTTGTTAATTTGTCAGAAACAATCAAATAGGCACGGTATACACTTCTTCCCTCTCTAGATTTGTCTTTAAATTAGAATTTGTAGCTACTTCAGTAACATTTACATAATTCACAGTATATTTATATATTTATGCCATACCTGTATTGACATATACACTGTTCTTTGACATGTCACTGTTCTTTGACATATACAAATCACACTTAACAATAACTTTTAAAGTCTCTCATAAGCTAGGGACAACTCCCTCTGAAGCTCAGAAAAATAACAGCAGCATCTCTGCTGCTATTTTACCTTTCACAATGTTTTCACTTTCAATATTCTATCTTTACCCTCTTGTAGAGTAGAAATTATACTTTATTAGCAAGGGGTTGGGTGACCTGCTTAACATCCTTTACCTGGTTAAAGAGTTAAATAAAGATGTCAGCTGTGGTCTGACTCCAAATCATGCTGTTATGTTATGTTATGCTGTTTCCTATCGTCTTTCCTGTTTTTATTGTATTAATTACAATAAAAAAAACCCAACAATACCTTCATCTATTGAGGTGTAAGGGTAAGAAAGTTTTCTAGAAGGACTTATGTTAAGGCAGACTCAGGGTTGAGGAGACAGCTCAGGAGAACCTGAGCTTGATCATCAGACAGAACTCACCTATAAAAATGAGAGTGTGTTGGTGTTTTACACACACACACACACACACACACAAACACACACACAGTGTTTGAAGTTTGTGTGTGTTCACTGGCTGGTTGGTTGGGGTTTGGCTTTGTTTGGTAAACACCTACAAATAAAAATATTTAAAATAACCGTGGAGATGTAATCTGCTTTTCTTTGTCCTTACAATTCCTCCTCTGTTTTTCTGCATAACAATAAGAAGGCTCTGAGATCTCAAAATAACTAACATCTACTTTTATTTTCAAAGGATGCACTATAGGCAAAGAACGTAGTCATGCTTCATATTTGCTAAGCAAAAGAATCTCATTATAAAGAAGACTTAAAATTTGTTAAAATAAAAATAATGCTGCACCTTTAAGCATTAAGCCAACATATTAGACAACAACAATATAGTCAAATACATATGCCTGTAATGACATTTATTTAAGCAAATGCTACCTTACATACTAACTTTAGAAGTTAGGTAAAAACGTATTCATCTATAGTAGGTATACACAGTGGCTGAGTTGTTATAGTGTACCTTGGGTTTTGACTTGACAATGGTGTTAAAGGTGACATCATTAGGTAGATACTACATGAGTTTTGAATTTTAATATTTTCTGTGCTAGTAACATGTGATGATTTTCTTGTAACGTTGGGCAGTGGCAGCAAGCCAAACTTGCCAGTCAGCATAGGAGCACCATGGTAATACCAACACTTAACAGTGTACTGGGTTGCTGTAATTTGGTAACTTAGGTGTATTAAATGCATTTTAACATCATTTCTTCCCTCCCATACTCCCTTTCCTCCATTCTTTCTTTTCTACCCCTACTCCCCTAAAATAAACACAGAGCCTCAAGATCACTAAGCAATGTTCTAACCAAGCTACACCTCTAGCCTAATTTATGAGGATTTGCATTTATAATGGGTTTACCAGGACGTAATCACATAGCAAACTACAGAACACCTGAGTAGTAATTTCAAATTACCTTAATGGTTTTGTCCATATCTCCATAGCACAGAGAGTTAAGAGAGATTTTAAAAGGCTTCCACACAGGATTCAGGTTGTTTTTTATGACCTGTAAAGATTAAAGGCTCCATTAGAACACGCAGTTCATAGGTATCTTTCTCTTGCCTTTCCTAGGTTCTTGTGACATTCTTACCACTCATCCCCCATTCTATCACTCAACTATTTCCCAAAAAGAGTAGGATTACATTTTATAATCATTATATGGTAAGTATAATAAATTGTCCAACTGTAGTACATTCTGAGTAAAGAAAGGTGTTTGAGAAATATATCTACCTAAATAATAATGTATACTTATAAATGGTAGCTTGTGGATTTTTTTTTAAACCAGGCATTTCACCATAGTCCCAGAGGATCAAAAAATAGAGCAGGATAAGCATGAACTTTGTGGGTCCTGGGGAAATAGCTCTACAGTTAAAAGCAGTGGACCCAGGTTTGATTGATTCCCAGCACCCACATAGTGGCTCACAACCATCTGTCACTCCTATACTAAGGCATCCAATGCCCTCTTCTGGCCTTCATGGGCAACTACATGGACATGGTATACAGGCATACATGCAAGTAAAACACCAATACACACTTAAAAAATTAAAAGCATAAATCTTGATGTGTTGAACATGAATTGGAAAGTTAAATCTAGATTCTGAATATTTAAATTTCAATATTACATATTACGTAGACATACGAATGTATTTCTTATTTTGACCATTGAAAAAGGCTGAAAGCTATAACATCCTAGTATAGATCTAGCATTCAGATCTTGATTTCTACTGTGTATGATAAGAATTGGCCCCTTCTAACTCTAAAACAGAATAAAATATAAACCCTATCGATGCTGGAAAAAACCCAGGATGCATATGCATCCCCTCATCAAATCTGGATTTAAGTAGTACAAATATTAATGTATGATGACAATTTCTGAGTTTACAATGATAAAGACGAATATGTGGTAATGCAGGTATACAGACTGCAGAGGTTTATACAAGATATCTCCCACAGTCAAGGACATTTCAAAATTTATTTTCCTATTGGTACTACTGTTTAGGTAGGTTTAGGAGTGTGACTTTGCTAGGGAGGTATGCCCACCGGAAGCAGGCTTTAATGTTTCAAAGACACACAACGTTGCCAGTTCACTCTCTCTACTTCCTGCTTGAGGTTCAGATGTAAGCTCTTAGCTTCCAGCTCCAGTGCCCAAGCCTCCACTCTTCCATGATGAACTCTCTCCTTTCTGTCTGAAACTGTAAACTGTAAACCCAGAGAAACCCTTCCTCCAATGAGCTGCCTTCGTCATGGTGTTTTATCACAGCACCGGAAGAGTAACTAATACAGTGGTGATGTGAGGAAAACAAAAATTACTATTGTATAGCCCCAGTGGAACTGGTTAAAGAGCAAGGATCAATGGTGCCTGAAACCACTGGGGAAAATGCTAGAGAAAATTAATCTCCACAAATAACTTATAAATGGAAAACATAGGACTTCATGATTCTCAGAGCTTATGGTCACCATCTTAAACAAACTGCATGACATCATCAGCACTGTGTAGTCTGAACACCATGAAGATTGAACATATGGAGTATTCTTGATAATAATGTTTGATGCAGATCTAGTTGTGAGCAAAACCAGAAGAATCCACTCTAGTCTCAATAATTCAAGCTGTACTATGGCATGAAGTATAGGCAGGTAAAAATAAGCTTATAACTGGGAGCCTAATAGGAAAATGTAAAATCTGAGCCTACCCTTGAACAAGACATAATCTATATAAAATGTGCTTGACACCGAGGAAATCTGAGCATGAATGGTACTCAGAATTGCATTAGTAAGTCAATGGTAAATTCCTTAGCTACAGTGATATAGCATGCCCTTATTCTTTTGAGGCAGGGTCTCACTATGTAGGCCTGGCTGGCTTGGAAGTTAATTTGTAGACAAAGGTAATTTGTAGACATAGGGATCTGTGTGCCTCCAGAGTACTGAGATTAAAGGTGTGTATCCTCCTCACTCCTGGTTGCCTTTACTTCTGAAAGTACCTTTGTAACATTTAAAGGGAATTGAGATGCTTGTAGTTTACATCAGGATGGCTTTCCGAAAGAAAAATAAATTGTCTTCATAAGTGCGTGTGTGTGTGTGTGAGAGAGAACAAGCGAGAACACATTTAGTATTCTTTGTATAATTTCAAGTCTTTCAAAAATGAAAATAAGCATGGCAGTGTGTCTTTTTTAAGGAAAAAAAGAGTAAGCAAATGAATATACTGATGTATCTCTAGTTGCATATATACTTGAATTAAAATGATTATTTTCCTGAGTTCGAGGCCAACCTGGTGTACACAGTAAGTTCCAGAACAGGCAAGGTTATGTGGAAAGACCATGTTCCAAATTAAAAAAAAGAAAAGAAAACCGCAAATCATATATATATATATAGAGAGAGAGAGGTAAAATTCTTACTATAATAATGTCAAAGAAAACAACTATTCTACTTTTAGATTCAAGTACTTACCTCTGTTCGGTGAACCATCAGCCAGTGGCCATCTGATGTCTGTTTGTGAAACTCCAAGTATGGATCTGACTTTCCAAACAGATCCTATATTTAAACAAAGAGTTTTCACTCTGTTATTAAACCCTGTGTGAACACACCTTATACATGATTATACATATATAAAACCTCACAGGTCCAACTCCATAATGCAGATATACTGGTTGCAAATATCAATCCCATCATCTCTAATGCTAACTTAAAAATGTGTACAAATATACTAGGGATGAATATTAAGGCATTTGTGATGAATAATCCTGCGTATCAAAAACATGGTACTTTAAAATATGTTGATAAAATGTGTTTTTGCTTAATGTCAGCACTTTTTCTATTCACATAGTATTAAATACAAAAATATACCCCAAACATTAATCATATCAACTCTATGACAGACAGGGCAGTTAGCCATGGGAAGGGAGACTGGAAGGTTTTAGTATCTTTTCCAGGGTCGCATACTTTATTAAGTGATATATTTGGGCTTTAAGTTTGTATCTCTTCCTTCCATATCTGACTCCCTTTCATCAGTTCTAGCCCAATCTTTTTCTTCACACAGGAGCAGAGGTAGATACAGAGTGTATAGCAGAATCAAAGGCACAAACTATCTTCTCTACCTCTACACCTCACCACAGTGTTCCTATACAAGGCTCAGGCACAGTGAGGTCTCTAAAGTGTCTATTCCTTGTCTTCATCACATGCAGATAAATCCTGTCATGATGTACAATCTACTCCATACGGTTAAATCCAGCCATATGCTGATCTTACTTCTGCTTATCTTCACTTTGAAACACACATATTGCTACATTCATCTTAGTGTTTTTAAAAGTAGATGGCACTTCTTAATACCTCAAGTAATACATGTAGATTTATCACTGTACTGAAGGTTTATTTAGTGTTAAACTAGCCTCAGTATTTAATTAAGACCCAAGTTAGGGTTGGAAAGATTGCTCAGTCGTTAAGAGCACCTGCAGCTTTTAGATGTCCCTGGTTCAGTTCCCAGCACCCACATGAGGCAGCTCTAATGACTGGTAACTTCAGTTCCAGGGATCCAACTCCCTTTTCTTCATATGTGGGTACCAGGAATAAACAAGGTGCACACACACATATGTAGGCACTCAAGATGCACACATAAAATATAAACAAAATAAAATCTTTTTCTTTAAACACTTATGATAGAACTATTTCTTTTGAGCAAGTTTAATGTCAAACAAATAACATATTTGGTACAGTGAAAAATAACACAACTAGTTTTTTAACCTTATCTCTAAGAATCTTAAGTCAATAAAAGAAATTTTTGTGCTCTTATTTTCTACAACTGATAAGAGTCTTAACACATAAGTTAACTTTAAAAAGAACACATTACATGCTTTGTAACTTATCTGAAAATAATCCCATGGGAAAGGCAAAGCATGCATTCTTAATAGATAGCATTTTGAAGGTCAAAAATGAGTTCTTGTTTAAAGTTCATTAACTTGTCCATATTAATACTAACGCAAAAAGTAAAGATTCTTGACTGACACCTAGGATATGGTAAAGAAAAAATAAGGGATGAAAGAAGCATGTGTCAAACACAGTCCAAGAATGGAGACATGTGAGGAAATTTTGAGTGCTTGTGAGAAAACTCCAAGAAAACAAAACAAGAGTCTTGTGACCTCAGTTTCTTCAAAAACACAGAATTTTTCTTGGAATGTCCTCCCAAGTAGAGCAGATAGAAGTGAGTTTACTTCAGGTGTTGTTATTCATATGACTTTATGGAAAAACATGTTTTTTTTTTCCACGTGTGGCTTGTCCTTGGGATTGAAAGCCTTACACGATTTTTCTTAAGCCTCAGAGTATAAATTGTCTGATGTTTTGAATAATGTTGATTATTGAATTTATTCTGCCTCATTTTTAGGTCCTACTCTCTCAGGTTCACACCGTCATCTAGAGCAGTAAATAGTATGTACCTACTGAACTAGATTACTTAAGGGCTGGGAGTGGATAACATAAATATAAACCCAAACACAATTATGCAAATATATAGAGAATATGGACAAACATACAAGTACGCGTATGTGTAAACAGCTGTGTATAGGTATGCTCACATATGCATAAGTTTGTGAACATCTATGTATGGATGGATGGATGTGCACATACACATATGTAAAATCTTAGTGCTTATGAAGTTAAAGTCACAAAACATAAATGTTTGAAAATATTGCTTACAGGAAAACCAAGAACAAAGCAAAACAGAAAGAAAGAGAAATCAAATCTCTTGGATATACTTTGTTTGACAGATTTAGTTTGAAATCAGGGGACTTGTTTCTTTAGAGACAGATGTTACCTGCTTCCTGAGTGTCAAGTCTACAAGTATTGCACCACACTTGACTAAATTACAGTGTAACGATTCTCTCTCTATGTGTGTGCTGATGAAGACTGTATACTAGAGCCGTAACAGACTAGGCAAACATTCTACCACTGAACCATACCCCAATTTTTACATGATTTTAAATCAAAATTTTTTTAAGCAATCCCTAATAACAAGTGCAAAATGAAACTGTATGTCACTGTGACAGAGATTAATTATTTCATTAAAATGTAAGAATTTAACTCCACCTGAGTGGAATACATATACCTCAGCTCACACTGTAGTACAAGAACTGTTACTTATACCATTGATACTTTGTTCTGAAATAAGTAGTAAGTAAAAAACAATATGTGATTGTGTTAATATCATTAAGAATTGTGATTTTCAGAGAAAGGAGGTAGAATAACAAAAGAAGTAAATCCCCGTGAGCTTATATATGAATTACAAATATTTGTGTAAATTATGATTTGGCTCTTTATTTTTGAGATCAGGTCTAACTACATAGTCAAACTGGTCTCAAACTCAGGAGCCTCCTGCCTGTAATCAGGCATGCACTACTCTACCTGACCATTTAGTTTTATTCAAAACAAAAATAAAAAAATTGTCAGGCATCAGGCACACTAGCACATGCTTTTAATCTGAGCACTCGGGAGGCAGAGTCGGGCAGAGTTCTGTGAGTTTGAGGCCAGCCTGGTGTACATAGTGAGTTCCTGGATGACATAAAGAGACCCTGCATCAAAACACAAACAAACAAACAACCTTCTTTCCTATCAGGCATGGTGGCTCACAGCTATAATCTCAGTACTTGGGAGACAGAAGCAGGAGGACTGTCATGAGTTTGAAGTATAAAAGGAAAAAAGGCTAGAAAAATTTAAAAACCAGTGGGGGTGGCGAGCTGGAGACAAAATGGCTGAACAGTTAGGACACTTGGTGCAGCCATGGACCAGAGTTAGGATCCCAGCATACAAGTCAGGCCTCACAGACATTTGTAACTCTAGATCTGAGGGTAATGCCAAATGTGCACAGGCACATAAATTCACACACACACACACACACACACACACACACATACAACCTTAGGTACTTTCTCTGGATCTTTATACTAAAAGGGCCTAGAAACAAACCATGACTTGACAGCAACAGCACATGGTAAGAGCCCCTCTTCCCCAGCGTGGTCCCAAACACACAACCACTAAAAGCAAACCAGGCTCTTTTTAAAGTGCCAGGCTGGGGCAAAAATTACATAAAATTAACTTTGAATACCATGTGATCTGATGGATAAGGGGACTATCTACAGATTCCTCTTTGTACCAAAGGGTCTCCAACATAGGCTAAGATGGGGATAATTTGAATATCAACCAAAATTCTCTTGTTGTCGTTAGCAATTATTAATGTTTAAATCTATGAGTTTGTAGTTACTTAAAGAATAAAATAAAACAACAAAATTAGCAGTCATATCTGGAGGATGCTAGGAAACCAACTTATTCAGGAAAAAAAGATGTATACAAAAGGCATCAAATGTTTTGTCTTTCCTGTATAGAACATACTTCAATGATAAATAATTAATAGACAAATATTATGGCTGGATAGATGGTTCAGCTCTTAAGTGTACTTGTTACTCTTGCAGAGGACCCAGGTTCAATTTCCAGCACCCATGTAGTGACTCACAACCATTCATAACTCCAGTTCCTGGGGGAACGGAACATCTCTTCTAATCACCACGGGTGCACACATATACACACAGGCAAAAGACATACATACACAAAATAAAAAAAAACAAATCTCATAACATACTGCTCAAGTGAGAGAGAAGTGTTTACTTTGGGGAAATGTCTCTCTATAGAAACATTCTTACTAAGAAATGAAGCTCTGGTAGAGTAATACCACTGTTTCGGAGACCTGTAAGATAATACATGCAGGTAGCTATCATCAATAGGCATTAAAATCACCAAAACTTATAACTCAGTATTAAGCACCTGGTGGAGTTACACATCACAACTGATGAAAATGTCTTGTTAGCAATTCAAGATATCATCAGACAAGCTTACTGAAATCAGGAAAGAGAGAATAAACCAAGACAAATGATGGCACAGGGATTTATTTGGCCATATGTTGAATGTACAGACTTCTACAGGACAAAAAAATCTGTTTCCTAACTGTATGGATGGACAGATGAATGGATGTGGGGTGGGGAAGGAAGGAAAAAGGGAGTGAGGGACAGAAAGCAAGAAAAGAAAGACATAACAAAGAATTATGTTTTTTTCTTTATAAACATAGAGGGTCTTTATAAACATACCAAAATATTCCCGCTCAAAATGACATGGTGTCTGGGAACAGGGACAAATGTTAGGGATAGGAGAGAGAACATGATATTTGTTGCATGGTTTGTTTGTTTGTTTTTTTGGTTTTTTTCAAGAAAGGTTTTTCTCTATGTAGCTCTCTCTGGCTGTCCTAGAACTAGCTCTGTAGACCAGGCTGGCCTCAAACTCACATAGATCCACTTGCCTCTGCCTCCTGAGTGCTGGGATTAAAGGCAGGCCCACCTGGCTGTTATATGTTAATTTTTAAGGCCCCTGGCCTCACATTAAATTCTAAGATAAACAAAAATGGTCAAGAACACTATATACCATGGCATATTCAGTATTGAAATGCAAAAGGATTTATAATTAATATTAATAAGCCACAGGTTTTTTGCTTCCCCCCAGAGGTTATTAAAATACTTTCTGGAACTTACAGTAACATTAATGCTTGTATTCTTTTAATCTTTAAATGCATCTTCATGAAAAAGCTAAAGGGAAATAGGTGCTGTTTAAGCATACCTGGAAAGAGGTAGGGAGAAAGGGAGGGGGGAGAGGGAGAGGGAGAGAGAGAGAGAGAGAGAGAGAGAGAGAGAGAG